>PVJS01000386.1:95084-134913 GCA_004027185.1 Glis glis
AAAAAAAAAAAAAAAAAAAAAAAAAAAAAAAAAAAAAAAAACCAATGGTAATGGTATTTCCCTCGTGAATGTGTTGCAAAGATTAACAGAGAAGATGTTCTTCGCAAGTTTTGGAACAAATGTCCCAGCTCAAGTCACACGACTGAAGAGTCGCAAGGCTGTTGACGGGGACAGGCATGCCGGCCGCCCTCCTCTGTGCCCAGGAGCCAGACCAGAGCCATCTGGGAGACAGGAGTGGAAAGTCACAGCCAACTGCTATGGATCCTCAGAACCTTCACTCCAGCCAGGCAACAGCCACAGAAGTCCCCCCGACCTATGGCCAAGGTCCCGCACATGCTCGCTCCAGGGTCCAGCTCAGTGTCACAGCGCTGCCTGGCTCTTGGATTGCAAGACAGAAGTTGGCTTTGTCACCACAGTTACTCCCCGGGGGAGATCACTAGACATGACCCTCAACAGAAAAGAAGCTCCATCAAGATGATTTGGCTCTTAGAAAAAGATGGGACTTCCAACCGGGCGTGGTGGTGCACAGTTGTCATCCCAGTTCTTGGGAGGCTAAGACAGGAAGATCGCAGGTTTGCAGCCAGCCTCAGCAACTTAGTGAGGCCCTCCACAACTTAGTGAGATCCTGTTTCAAAATAAAGAATAAAAAATAGGGCTGGGGTGTAGCTCAGAGGAAGAATGTCCATGGGTTCAATCCCCAGTACAGCAAAAAAAAAAAAGTTCATTCTACATTAAACCAGGTACACATTTTTGAGGTGGGCTATATATTTGCCTTCTTTCTTGCCCTCACTACCAGGACAATAAGTTTCAAGATATGAATGAAAGCCAGATATTATGGTGCACGCCTGTAACCCCAGTGCTTGGGAGGTGGAGAATGAAGGATCGCAGGTTTGAGGCCAGCCTCAGCAACATAGCGAGACTCTCACTCACCTAGCAAGACCTTATTTTAAAACAAAAGCATAAAAAGGGCTGGGGGTGTAGCTCGGAGGTAGAATGCCCCTGGGTTCAATCCCCAGTGCCACAAAAAAAAAAGATGGGACTTCATTTATACACATATAAAATGAAAACATTAAGTGCCCTTGGACTTGAAAGCAGAGAGTATTTGATAAATGAGGAATAAACCAAGGAATGCGAGATCCAGGGTTGCCTCCAACCTCCGCTGTTCCAACGCGGGGTACCACAGGGAGGAGACCGGAACTCATCTCCTGGCTAAGTTTTTGGCAGATGGAGGATGGGAGGGGGGAGTGTCAGCGATGCCCAGTGTAATTAAAAATTGATTTCTGAAATTTGGAGCCGCAGTGGCTATTCATTGAGTCCGATGCTAATTTCCCCTGTCAAGTTCCAACGCAAATGCCAGGGAGGGTTTTTTTTTTTTAATGTCTAGAACTTGTTCTCTATGAGGTAACCGGCAAAGCTGGGCAGAGTAGGGTCACTCAGAGAAAAAATATGTCCAAAAGAGTTTTCTATTTAATGGGAGGGAAAAAAAATGGACGCGCAAGGAACACCAGGCTGGAGGCAGTTGATTTCTCGGTTGGGATGTATTTCAGGGAACGGTGGCAGCCTGCCTTCCCCGCCAGGGCTTGCTAATCATGCCGCTATTCATGAACAGATGCGTTGGTCACATCCCCGAGCGGAAGAGAATTCATTACAAGAGCTGGGGAATTGGGGCATTAATTCTAAATCATTGCATATGATAGACTTTGTTTTTTTTTTCTTTCTGGGAACATGAAGAGGGACATAGCAAGGAGAGGGGAGAGGGGAGATTATCGGTCACTCCTGGTCAGAAGTCCGTCTCCCGAGATCACCAACAGAGTTCTGCGTAGCAGAAGTTTTTTGTTTTTTAAAGACTTAAGCATTTATTGTCACGGTGTACAAGGGGATATAAGACAAAGTAGAATCACACATGCCAGATGCCATCTATGGAAAACTAGACACAACCTACCAGATAGAAAAGGTGGCGCACATCATTTTGTCTTTATATACTTTTTTCTTGTTGTTTGGTAGTGGGGATTAAACGCCCAGGGCATTCTACCTGTGAGGTTTTTACTTATTTATTTTTATTTTGAAACAGGGTCTTGCCAGGTTGCTGAGAGTCACTAAGTTGCTGAGGCTGGCCTTGAACCTGTGATCCTTCTGTCTCAGCCTTCCAAGTACTGGGATGACCGGCATGCGCCACCATGCCCAGCTTCTTTATATACTTTTAACATACTTTTTCAATATGATGTTTTTAAAGGATGCCCTGTCCTTGAAATGTCCTGAACTTTATAAAATGATGGTGTTTATAAAGTCATATCTAGTCCCCTATTATATTGTAGGACGTTTTATTTTTCTTCAAACTCTGGGCTTAGTCGCTCTCTTCCCAGAGCACTGTGTGTGTGTGTGTGTGTGTGTGTGTGTGTGTGTGTGTGTGTGTATTTTGTGCAGACAGTTTGGCGCCGGTTGCCATGTAGGTGGATGTATTTTTCTCACCTGCACAATTAGCTGGAGGTTATTTTTGGAGCCGTCTTCATTTTCAGCAATTGTGATGATACCATACTTGGGAAAAAAAATGCTGTTGAGTTCGAGCGAAGAGATTCTGCAGCTCCAAGTGCAAAATGTAACCACCGGGTCACAGGGAGAACTTAACACAACCCCGCGTGTCTTTCACCCAGGATAAACTTTGGGAGCGCACGCTTCTTGTGGATATAGGCCTTGCTGTGTCCTAGCGGCGTCTGTGTGGGTCTCATGCTCACCGTGCTATACAGGAGGCTGTGCTCAACGTCTGCATCTCCTTCTCGAATGAATTAACATCGTCAAGAAACGGGAGCCGCTGGGATGGCCTGCCTGAAGATTTACTGCAGAACACGACTGACAGGACTTGCAAAAATATATTTTACGTATCTAATAAAATCCTACATCCAATCCTGTTTGGTTAGCTCATTTGGGTTTTGCTTATTTCTTTCTACCTGCTCATCAAAGCAATAATGCCATACTGTTTTGTTGTTTGTTATTGTTTTGGCTTGGAGGAACACAGTTGAACAGAATGACACTTGTCTGTCAAACTTGGCCTGCCATTTGTCTTTGTCAATAAAGTTTTATTAGAACATAGGCCCATCAGTTTGCATATTGTCCACACCTGCTTTTATAGGACAGCGGCACAAGTGAGTCATCTCTACGTAGATCCCATGGGCTTCGGGGCATAGAATATTTACTATTTATTTATTTACTAATTTATTTATTTTTGGTACTGGGGATGAAATCCAGGGGCTTTCTACTTCTGAGCTACACCCCCAGCCCTATTTTTAAATTTTTTTAAAATTTGGAAACAGGGTCTTGCTAAGTTGCGGAGGGCCTCGCTAAGTTGCCGAGGCTGGCCTCCAACCTGCGATCCTCCTGTCTCAGCCTCCACGCCCGACTACTTCCTGGGGTACTTGATGTCCAGACCTTGGGAGACCCCAAGAGCTGCCTCTGAAAGCCGAGAGGAGAAAGTGATCTACAGAGGAGGCGGCATCCGCTACGTCGCTGCTGTGAGAATTGAGAAGCATGGGGACCAGACGAGGGCCGATCCTTGGATGCGGGTGAGGTGGGCGTTGTTCACGATTTGGAGTTTAGAAAACTCTGTGGAATGTCTGGAGCAAACTCCTGTCTGAAGTGAATTTAAGAAAAAAACGGGAAGAAAGAAATTGGGGGAAATGACTACAAATTACTCTCTCATCTTCTGCTGGAAATCTTAGAGCCACAGGCAGTAACTGAAGGGAATGATGATGTATGACAAGAATATTTTTTTTTTTTTGCAGTACCGGGGATTGAACCCAGGGGCGTTCTACCTCCGCGCTATACCCTCCCCCCCCATTTTTTTATACTTTATTTTGAAACCAGGTCTCACGAAGTTGCAGAGGGCCTCACTAGGTAGAGAGGGAGAGAGAGAGAGACAGGGAGAGTGAGAGAGAGAGAGAGCTGAGGCTGGCCACGAACCGGGATCCTCCGGTCTCCGCCTCCCAAAGTACTAGGATTACAAGTGTGCGCCACCACGCCCGGCGATGACAAGAATATTTTTTTAAGGTAGCAGAAATAGCTAGGCACTGCGACACATACCTGTCATTCCAGTACTTGGCAGGCTAACACAGGAGGATCACAGGTTTGAGGCCAGCCTCAGCAACTTAGTAAGACCCTCAGCAATTTAGCAAGACTCTGTTTCAAAATGAAAAATGAAAAGGGCTGGGGGTGTAGCTCAGAGGTAGAACACCCCTGGGCTCAATACCCTATACCAAAAACAAAACAACAACAAAAAAAGGCAGAAATGGCATCCAGTTACCTAAATCCTATAATGCATTTCATGCAAATTTAGCCCACAGTTTATACACAGTGCGGACTCGTTGTAAATACAGGATTCCTAAAAGCAAGGTTAATGCTCAGCCCATAATATCTTGGTAAATTATCTTCCTTGTGTTTCAGTTTTATAATACGTAACCATAATGAAAATGATCATTTCATAGATTAATTGGTCTGATAAAAATCTTTTTTATTTGCGACTAAGTTTGCTAGTTCCCATTGTGCCAGCTTCGTCTAATTGAACTTGATAGAACATAGAAAAATTGATTTTAAGAAATATGACTTTAATAAATAAGTTTATTCTCTATATAAAGGAATAAGGTACCCAGAAATTTGGAAAGCTATAAAAGTTAAAAAAAATGGGACAGGAGCCTGGCATGGTGGCATAGGCTTTTAATCCCAGTATTTGGGAGGCTGAGACAGGAGGATTGCAGGTTTGCAGCCAGCCTCTGCAACTTAGTGAGACCCTTTCTCAAAATAAAACTAAAATAGAGCTGAGGTATAGCTCAGAGGTAGAATGTCCCTCAGTCCAAACCCAGTACCAAAAAAAGAAGAAAGAAAAAAAGTCAAGACTTCTGGTGACAGTCAGTCCTGTGTGTGGATTCTGCTTGAACCACCAGTTTGAGAGAGAGTTCATTCCCATCATCCCCACTTAGAAGTGGGAATAAGGCCGTATTTACCTCCCGCCATCCTTAAAGAGTGGAGGGAGACAAGCCTGGGGATAGTTTTGACTTAGCGCCTGGTGCTGCTCCTGGCTTGAGCCCAGGACCATGACGGGCTCACATCGAGCGTGACGTGAACGACAGGGGACCCGGCAGCAGATGCTGCAGGCAGCATGGGGGCGGCTTTGGAGTCAGGCAGATTCCGATTCCCATGGGAAAGCTGTTTGTACCTGCTTGGGGATTGCCGGGGAATCTTTTGTGTAGAAAAGGCAAATTTCTCTCTGTTTCCAAAGAAATGTGATTCCTGCAGGAATGAAATAGGGCTCATTGGGATATTTTTGATACAAAGCTAGGATATCTGGTTTTGTGTGTGGGGGGGAGGTACTGGGAATTGAACCCAGGGACATTTTACCTCCAAGTTATACCCCCAGCACTTTTTTAAAATTTTTTATTTGGAAACAGGGTCTTGCTAAATTGCTGAGGGTCTCATTAAGTGGCTGAGGCTGGCCTCGAGCCTGCGATCCTCCTGTCTCAGCCTCCCAAGGACTGGGATTACAAGCGTGTGCCACCATGCCTGGCTTATTCTTTATTTTGAACCATGGTCTCACTACGTTGGAGAGGCCAGCCTCATTAAGTGTCTGAGGCTGGCCTCGAACCTGCAATCCTCCTGTCTCAGTCTCCCAGGACTGGGATGACTGGCGTGTGCCACCGCGCCCGGCTGAGATCCCCATTTACGACAGGGAGAACATTCACTTCACTGGCTGTGTCAGAGTTGGTGAACAGGCTGAAGTAATATTACAAATATGAAGCAGCGCTGCCTATTCTAAAGGGCTGGGTCCATAGAAGAGAGTCTTCACCGATGGTTGCGAAATACGGTGCAGTGAGTAATGACTGCAATTGCAGGACACGCCAGGAGGTCAATCCTGTAACCATCTTGAGTGGCCCAGAGTTGTGCAGGGCTGTCGCCGGAGCCCGAGGCTCCTTGGCTATAATTCAGGTTTTATCCCGTCAGCCAATACTGAATGAGCGCCTACTGTGTACCAGGCACGGCTCTGGCCTGGTTTGGAGGATGTGGTGGGAGTCATTCGAAGCTACAAATGTGTCAGCTTTGGATGAAGCAACTGAGAAAGATCTGTGAACATCGCGTTCACATTTCAAGTCGGCAGCCCGATACATGCATCTCAAATTGTAGAAACACGGGGAAACTGGCTTAGGAATATTAATTCAGGATTAACCAGAGCATACAGGTTGCAGGACTCCGAGAGGAATCATCTTGAAGTTTAATATGAATCTCCTCCAGGTCAAAAACAAACAAAACTGGTGTTTTCCCCTTTTCAAAAGGAAGAGGAAAAAGTTGGGCATGGTGTTGCACGCTTGTAATCCCAGTATTTGGGAGGCTGAGACTGGAGGATCGCAGGTTCAAGAACAGCCTCAGCAAGTAATGAGACCCTTAGCAACTCAGTAAGACCCTGATTTAAAATAAAGAATAAAAAATAGGGCTGGGGGTGTAGCTCAGAGGTGGAATGCCCATGGGTTCCACTCCCAGTACAAATATATGAATGAATGAATGAATGAATGAATGAATGAATGAAGAAGGCCAAGGGCCCCTCCCGTTGCCATCTTTAGGCGCTGGGGTCACTGCTGCAGGGCTCAAGGGGACAACCTCATGAGAGGAAAAGGTCACTGGGTTCTCTTTCAAAAGCTTCATTTGGGCTTTGAGCGGAAAGTAAATTTGATCAACTTAGCCAAAGCTTAGCGGATCCTTGATGTAGATGAACGTTTACACGAAAACATAAAACAGCGGAGAGTGTTTTTTTCTGCTGGTTTTCTGCATGTGATAGGCCGGGATGTGATGAGGAAGGACGTGACGATCGCCTGCCCCCCACAGCCTTTCAATAGAGTCGTCGCTGTCACCATGAGGACCGACTCTCTCAGGGTTTCTTCTTCAAAAGCGCTGTCTAGACTCGGTAGTCAAGGTCTGAATGTTGCTATATATCGAGTCTTATACTCTTCTTTGAGCTTATGGTTATATCAGAAGATTCTTCCTGTGTTCTATATTTTTTTTTTCTTGGTGCCAGGTGCTTGGAGGGGCATTCTACCTCCAAGCTACACCCCCAGCCCTATTTTATGTTTTATTGTGAAACAGGGTCTCACTAAGTTGTTAAGGGTCTCACTAAGTGGCTGAGGCTGGCCTCCAACCTGCAATCCTTCTGTGTCAGCCTCCCAAGCATGGGATGACAGGCGTGTGCCACCACGCCAGTTTGTAATATTTTTTAGAAACATACTTTTCAACCTTTGGCAAATGTTTGATCAAAGAACATACGGTGATCTCTTAGCCATTCTTCAGTTGTGGAAAACTGAGGTTGTATCTATCCACTTTTTGATGAATAACTTTGTGTGTGTGTGTGTGTGTGTGTGTGTGTGTGTGTGTGTGTGTGTGTGCCTGCGAGTATGTATTTGATTTCACATTTACCTCATCTAATTTTCTCAGAAAAGAATCCTAAAAGTAAAATTACTGGATCAAGAGTATAAATATGTTAATATGTATGATCTAATTACCTTTGCGAAACCTGGTTTCAGTTTACATTCTCCACGTCAGGGAACGGAGGGCTCATCTCCCAGGATCCACACCAGAATTCTGGGTTATTACTTGCTGATATCTTAGACAAAATGTCATATTGCCGTCTTTGCTTGCACATTTTTTATTATGAATACTGTTGAACGTGCTTATTAATTCTGATTTCCTTAGCTTTTTTCAACATCTTAGCAATCATTTCTGATCTTCTCACATCTAATATTTACATGTCTCTCCTCGAATTATCTAAAAATTTCCAAAAACAATATTAAATAAGCCAGGGTCATAGTAGCCAGTGTCTAAAAGCAGTATTTCTTGGGAGTCAATCTTTGTTCTACAGCAATGACACCAGAGTAACTTGGAGAAATATCACATGAGTTATGGAACAAACATTAACCGAAAAATATGCAATGACCCGTGTCTACGGGTAGTTCGACTACGTTTGCCGTTTGAAAGGAAAGAGCGCTATTTGCTCCAACTGGCTTCATCCTAGACTTGATGTCCTTCGAGAATGAACAAGGTTCCCTGTCTTATTTTTAGGCAAAGCAAATTAAAGAACTTTCCTCTGAAACGGATTCAGAATAATTTTTGTAGAGCGTTTCTTAACCGTGTATTTCTAGCTGCGTGCGTTCACAATTTAGGAAACCTGCTCTCCTCTTACCACGTCTTTCTAGCTGCGTGCAGGATTTAGAAAAATCTGCGTGGAAATTTCCAAAATAATGTGTCTTTTTTCACCATTCAAATAAATAGCACACACTGTTATTGGGGGATTTCCTTTCCACAGTGTGCCTCTTAGAGATCCAGAACTATCGGACAGTTCCAGTCGCTGCAAGAGGTTTCTGACATTTTTGTTTTTTTTTCTATTGAAATGATACATGATAAAATGGGTTTCACATGACCCGTGGTGCTCTTTCTCATTTTATTTTTTGTTTTGAATGCTGAAGACGTCCTGTATGTTTTTATCGTCATCCCTTTTCTAATTCGACTTTCCCCTTCACCCACCAGATAGGGCGAGCGTCGCAGAAAATGCAAATGCTTGTGTTTGGCTCAGACACACATAAATATAGATTTTTTTGGAATTATGACAGCTATCTGTCAGCCTCCCAGCTGATGGAGCCAAAATCCCCGAATCCCCCCCAAAAAATGACGGGCGTGTGGCAAAGGGCGGTTTGTGGGGCTCCGTGACCTGCGCGGACGAACTCAAGGTAATATAACAAAGACAGGGCCCCCCACCCGGCTCCTGCAAAGCATCCTGAATGGACACGTGTGTCTTTTCATCCCCATCTGGACGCGTGAGCGCTGGGCTCTTCTGCTTTTGAGTTTACAGCAGTGGCAGCGGCAGCAGCAGCAGCAGCAGCAGTAGCAGTAGCAGTGTGGGGAAGGGAGTAGAGGAGCCTGGTGTTTTTGTCGTGGAGACATTTACAGTGAAATGGGGCCCCCCAGAGTGTTTTGACTTGGGGGTAAGCCGTCTCCCTCCTTCTCTCTCTCACTCTCTTCTCCTTTTTCTCATTGGACAAGCCCAGCCACTCACCTCCCAGCACACCCTGGGGTTTGTTTCAGATTGAAGAGGGACACTTGGTAATAGGGCCCATGAGCGCTATAAATCTCTTTATTTTATTTTTTGATACTAGAGATTGAACCCAGGGCCATTTTTCCTCCGAGCTACACCCCCAGCCTTTTTTTGTTTGTTTATTTTTTTGAGACAGGTCTCGCTAGGTTGTCCAGAGTTTCAGTAAGTTGCCAAGGTTGGCCTCCAACCTGGGGTCCTCCTCTCTCAGTCTCCTCTTGGGCCACTGGGCCTGGCCTAGTTGTATACTCTTAAAAGAATTAATTTAAATTCTTTGAGCCCAAGTTTCCTCGCATGTACAATGAAAATAAAGGGGTAGGTAACAAAAATACCAAACTCATTGGCTTATCATGGGCATAACTGGTGTTTAAGTCAAGGGCCTGATATAGTGGCACTGGGTGTGACAGTATTCCATAGAGAATGCTGGTGATTTCCACCAGACTCCACCAAGTGATCTAATTGAAAGAAAACCCTAAGACATGTATCTATTGAAAATATTTTATTAAAATGATGATATAAGTCGGGCACGGTGGCACACACCTGTAATCCCAATACTTGGGAGGCTGAGACAGGAGGATCACAGGCTTGAGGCCAGCCTCAGCAATTTAGTGAGGCCCTGTTTCAAAACAAAAAAATTAATGCCGGGCATGGTGGCGCACACCTGTCATCCCAGTAATTGGGAGGCTGAGACCGGAGGATCTGGGTTCGTGGCCAGCTCAGCTACTTAGTGAGGCCCTTTGCAACTTAGTGAGACCCTGTTTCAAAATAAAGAATAAAAAATAGGGCTGGGGGTGGAGCTCGGAGGTAGAATGCACCTGGGTCCAATCCCCAGTACCGCAAAAAATAAATAAGTAAATAAAATAATAATAATAAAATAGGACTGAGGGTGTAGCTCAGAGGTAGAATGTCCCTGAGTTCAATCCCCAGTACTCCCCATCACCCCCTAAATTAAAAACACAAACACTCTCTGGCTCTCAGATTCCCACAGGAATGGAAAGCTTGCGTCTCTACTACAGGCCGACGTCCCTGAAGTGAGGTGGGCAGAGTATGTGATGATTGTACGTGGCAATGGTGGTGAACTTTTTTCTCTTTAATGCTATTTTATTTGTCTTATTGTTTATTGGTGCATTGCAGTTATAGATCCTGGTGAGGTTCAATGTAATAAAACATACAGGCACGCTGCTCTTGGTGTATTCCCCCCGCACCCCACCTCGCTCCGCCTCCTCGCTCTGCCTCCTCGCTCCCACACGAGTCAGTGAGGTTGGTAGTGAAACCTTCCCATATGGACGTTGTATTATTTCTTCAGTCCCTCTCTTCCCTCACCCCTTCAACTAGTCTATAGGTCTCTCTTCACACTATTCAAAAGTCTTTATGTTTCCTATTTTTCTTGATCTGTAGCTTCCTACTTGGGAGGCTGAGATAGGAGGCTGTGGTCAGCCTCAGCAAGTAGTGAGACTCTCAGCAACCTAGTGAGACCCTGTTTCAAAAATAAAAAAAAAATAGGGCTGGGGGTGTAGCTTGGAGGTAGAATGCCCCTGGGTTTAATCCCTAGTACCGAAATAAAAAAAAAAATCCACAAATGAGAGCAAACATACAACCCTTGACTTTCTGAGCCTGGCTGATCTCACTTAGCACACTCTTCTCCTGTTCCATCCATTTTCCTGCAAGTGACGTAATTTTGTTCTTCTTTTTGGCTGAGTAAAACTCTGTTGTCTGTCTATGAATCCAAATTGTTTATTTTCATTCAAAATATAACCGGAACACCAAAGTCTTGACTTTTGTGGTGATATTGAGGTTTCTTCTAAATTTCTTCTAAAATTTGATCAAGAAAAATTGATTCAAAGTAATTAATATGTGATAGTAGGCACTGCACACAGACATGGCAGGAATTTTCAGCCAGGCACAGGAGTTGCTATGGTTTAGAAAAGGTTGACCTGGGGAAGTGTGAAGCAGGGTAGAGGTGGTTGCTGCTCAGAATCTCAAAAGAGAACTTAGGATCACATTATCTTTTTGTGTGTGTGTTACTAAGGATTGAACCCAAGGATGTTCTACCTCTGAGCTACACCCCCAGCCCTATTGTATTTATTTATTTATTTTTAAATTTTGAAACAGGGTCTTGCCAAGTGGCTGAGGGTCTTGCTAAGTTGCTGAGGCTGGCCTTGAACCTGCGATCCTCCTGTCTCAGCCTCCCAAGGACTGGGATTGCGGGCATGCACTACCATGCCTGGCTAGGATCATATTATCTACCACAAAGAATAATAATAATAATAATGTTTAGTAATTTGGACCAAATAATTCAGTGGTCCGCTTTCTGTTGTTTTCTCCAAATAATATAAAGATGAAATATAAGTGCCAGTTTGTTTTTCAAGAAAAAGAAGTTTTCATTGCTAATTCCCAGTTCTGATTTTTCCCTAATTTTCTCCCCCCAAAATAAATTTTTTTACTCCTATTCATTTTCACTCTTTTGCAATTCAAAAACAGTGGAAATGTGGTGACGATTTAGTCTCAGGTTCTCTTTCTTGCTGAAAGAATTATACCTTTTTAACTTAGGTTTCCTTTTAAAAAAAAAAGCTCAAAGCAAGTTTATTGGCAAAAATCTCTCCTCTGCCTTAGGCAAAAACGAGTGAAATTATACCATATGAAAGAGATTATTAAATATTTTATTTTGCCTTTTGAACAGAGGCAGGAGCAAACATTTGCAAGGCTCTTCTTTATGCTGAAGTTTGTTTTTACAAACCTTGACTGGAGTGCTCCATCCGTGTGTCGGTGTTTTCCCCTCCCTAGCCATATTTCTGTCGTCTGTCTGCAGGTCTGGCTTAAAATGCAACCGACCATTTGGCAGCCCCACTTTCTAGGTTCCCTAAAAGGATGACCCTGGACACTCTGCTAAAATCCTGCTTTATTATGTCCTTGTCCTTCAGTCTTATCCAGCCATCATCTCAAATATGTCCTGCGGAGTTAGTGTGCATGTGTGTATGTGTGTACACACACACACACACACACACACACACACAATTTTGTTTTGGTGCTGGAGATTGGACCCAGGGGTGTTCTACCTCTGAGCTACACCCATAGCCCTTTTTATTTTTTTTATTTTGAAACAGGGTCTTGCTAAGTTGCTGAGGGTCTCCCTAAGTTGCTGAGGCTTACCTCCAAACCGAGAGCCTCCTGTCTCAGCCTCCCAAGGACTGGGATGAAAGGCGTGTACCACCACGCTCAGCTAATGTGTACATTTTCATAGAATGCTTTCTCAGAGGAATATGTGGCTATTGGCAGAGTCATATATATATATAATTATATACATATGTAAAATGGCAGTTATTTATTCTGGAGCAGTAGAAATAGATTTGAGGAAGGATAATCACGTGTTTCTTACCAAAACACCACCTGACCATATGTACTTGCTTCTATCAATTGAATGGTTCCGTTGGTATTTTTCCCTGTGTTTGAAAGGCCACAGGAGGAGAATTAGCATTCGAATGCCTGTGGTATGCCCTGTGCTGTTTTAAGCACTTCATGTACCCTCTCTTAATAAAAATCTCACAACAGCCCAATGTGGATGCTACAGTATTTTATGAATGTCATCATATGTGGATTCAGTTGGCGTATTTTTCTGAGAGCTTTCTATAAAAGACTTTATCATAACCTGTATAGTGTACACCGGGCATAGTGGAGCACATCTGTCAGCCCAGCACTCGGGGGCTGACACAGGAGGGTCACAGATCTTCCTCGACCCTGAAGAGATACTATGATTTCTATAAAACTTCACTTTGAGGCTCTAGATAATATTTCTAGGTCTTCACAAATGGCTTAGTGTTTTCAAAATACAGGTCTGTGTCTCCAAGTACTTGCAAATGATTTTCTTCTCAAGTATCCAAATACTGGTTTTGTGAAGTCACTAAAGTGAGTTTAGGATGGATTTTTTTTTCTTTTGGTTCTGTCTTAACAATGTGAGTCTATCTTCTTGCTGCTAAATTGAATTTAGCACGGCATCATCATGGGTAGGATGCGGTGACGTTCTCTCTTGATAGCATTTTCTCCATCTTTGCTTCTAGTCTTTTTGGGACATTAGTTGGTATTTAAGGTAATTTAGTTGCACAGGAGCTGATTAGCCATGACTTTGAGACAGAGGGCCGCTGGGCTTCAACGCCAGCCCAGAGAAGACATGGGGTTGACCTGGAGCCGCGGAGCCGCCTGTCCTTCCATCTGGCCACGCCGGACTAGTCGGGATTCAGAGCTGCCCAGCGGACACAGGAGGCCAAATGGGAAGGAGCTGTGCCGCCGACACCATGTGATTGATCTTCCTGGGGCTCGAGCGGGAGCAGAAGCGGGAGGACCATGCAAAGACCGCACGTGGCCCAGAGAGCTGGGACGAGAGTGCGCCCAGGAGCCCGCGCTAGACACTCTGGCTTCTGAGCAGGATGGCTTGGGGGGGCCAGATGTGCACTGCTGTCTGAATCCACCAGACACTGGAGGAAGGAAGGAAAGAAGGAAGGGAGGGAGGGAAGGAGGGAGGGAGGAAATAAGCTACAGTGCAGCCTGGGGTCCAGGGTCGGGAAGCAAGAGGAGCTTGCAGCATGATGGCTTTCGCCTTGGGGATCCTGAGCCGAGATGTGTCGGAGCTGAGCTGGGAGCTGGGAGTGCAGAGGACGACACAGGAAGGCCGTGGAGCAGGAGTCCGTGGGCGCCGTGAGTCTGTGGCCCGGGCTCCAGCAGTTCACGTTCAGGGGGACAATCAGCCAAGAAAATGCACCCATGAAAGAGGAGCTCCCGGGAACGATTTCCAGAACTCTCTTCTAGACAGGAGGAGAGCTCCAGCTCCACCCAGCGAGGGCGACATGGCTCCTTCAGCCGGGGGAAGGACAGATAGCAAAGGAAGTCACTGGAGAAGCCCTGGAGTCAGTGTTACTGCACAGCCTCGCTAGTCCAAAGATATTCTATAGCTCCAAACCTCACCCTGGCCATTTCTATTTTTTTTATTTGTTTTGAAATAGGTCTCGCTAAGGTTGCTGAGCGTCTCACTACGTTGCTAAGGCTGGCCTCTAACCTGCGGTCCTCCTGTCTCAGCCTCCCAAGGACTGGGATGACAAAAACACAAAGTATCAAACTTAACTGATGGCCAGAAAAATAGTTAAAAATTCTTGTCAATGGTTGTTGAGACAAAAACCCAGACCCTCCATGATATTTTAAATATTTAGCATCTAACTGGAAATTACTCCACGTGTATAGAGAAATGTGACCCACCACGAGAAGAAAAGTCATTCAATGAAAAAAAGACCAAGAAATGACAGAGATACTAGGACTTGGAGCTAGCCACCATGAATATGTTAAATGATTTAAAGGAAAAGATGAACATAATAAAGAGATAAATGGACCTCCTAAAATGATAACCACATGAAATTTTTAGAGATGAGAATATAAACACTAAGCTTGGCATGATGGTGCATACCTGTCATCCCAGCACTTAGGAGGCTGAGACAGGAAGATTGCTGGTTCTAGGGCAGCCTCAGCAACTTAGTGAGACCCTCAGCAACTTAGCAAGACCCTGTTTTAAAATAAAAACTTTAAAAATAGGGCTGGGTGTAGCTCAGAAGTAGAGCACCCCTGAGTTCAATCCCCAGTACCACAAAAAAGAAAGAAAATATAAACAAAAATATAAAGAAAAAATAAATTCTCTGGATGGGCACAATAAAATATTAGCCACTGCAGAAAAAGACTCAGTAAGTTTGAAGACTGGTCATAGAATAGAAAATCCAAACTTAAGCACAAAGGTAAAAAAGGCTGAAGATAAGGAATAGAGACAGTCATCTGTGGGCCGATATCAGTCAGTCTCGTGTACGTAGAGTTGGAGTCCAGAAGGGAAGGCGGGAACAAGAGACACACATTTTTATTTGAAGGAACAATGACCAAAATGTGTCGTGAAAACGAGGAGCCCACGGAGCCAAGAAGCTCAAGGAACTACACACAGGATAAAGAGCAACAACAAAGAAACCGGACCGAGGAACGCTGTCGTCACATTTTGAAAACCTGTGATAAAAGGGGAAAACCTTAAAAGTGTCCAGAGTAGCTGGGTGTGGCGTTGCACACCTGTAATCTCAGAACTTGGAACGCTGAGACGGGAGGCTCACAAGTTCGAGGCCAGCCTCCACAAACAACAACAAAAAGGGAGGGTATAGCTTGGAGGTAGAATGCCCCTGGGTTCAATCCCCAGTGCCACAAAAAATAAAATGAAAAAATAATAGAGACAAGATATTGGCCGTCCACAGAAACCGTATAGAAAGCGGCTGTGTGTCCAAGGTGCATTTAGAACAGGACTTCCAGGAGACCTGAGTGTTAAGTTTACTTGAAAAGGGAAGAAAGGAAGCAATCCAGTTTAAGAAACAACAGGTTAATTAAGACTACATAAATTTCTTCACTGCAGATTTTTTTTTCCTTTTTTCCATGTGGAAAATAAAAATTTTCTCCCTGGGGATTGAGCCCAGGGGCATTCTACCTCTGAGCTACACCCCCAGCCTTATTTTATTCTTTATTTGGAAACAGGGTCTCAATAAGTTGCTGAGGCTGCTGTGAGTAAACCTGTGATCCTCCTGTCTCAGCCTCCCAAGTCCTGGATGACAGGCCTGTGCCTCCATGCCTGGACATGCGTGGCTCAGTGACTCGCGCCTGTCATCCCAGTACCTGGGAAGCTGAGACAGGAGGCTCGCAGGGTCAAGACCAGCCTCAGCTACTTAGCAAGACCCTCAGTAACTTAGGGAGACCCTGTTTCCAAATAAAGAATAAAATAGGGCTGGGGGTGTAGCTTGGAGGTAGAATGCCCCTGGGCTCAATGGCTCAGTCCCTAGAATCACTCACACACACAGATACACACAAAAGCAGGTGCACTAAAAATACTGTGTGTGTGTGTATATATATATATATATATATATATATATATGGTATATATATATGGTGTATACACACACACACATATATATATGGTGTATCTGAAATATAAGTGGATTTTGTGTTTAGACTCAGGTTTCCATCACTAAGATAGCTCATTCTACAAATACACATATTCCAAAAATTGGGAAAAAAAATCCAAGCCTGAAACATTTCTGGTCCCAAGCGTTTCAGATAAAGGGATACTCAACCTAGACCTTTAAGCCAACAGAAAGCAGAATATTGTAGAATAGTTTGGGTCGCAACGGAGGCAGATTGAGTGAGGGTTTATTTTCAAATGAGGTTTTTTACACCCTTCTTGTCAGAGACAGTTCGTTTGAGATGGCTGAGCTTCGAGTCTTTCTAGAGGTAAGGAATTCAGATGAGCAAACCGGTTCTCGATCTGTGGGTGGAAATTTCATTTTCCGGGGGCGCCGTCTTGAACATTCCAGAGGAGCAGGCGGTCTCCACTACCTGTGGCAGCATGTGAGTGAGATGAGGCGCGTCCGACATGTCCGTTCCTTACAGCAGAATCAACAACTGTTTTCTCCGTTGTTTATTTATAGAAATTTAAATTTCCTGGCTCGCGGGCTCACTGGGTACGAGAATAGTTTCCCTTGTGCTTTACGACGACAGCAAATGTATGTATGTGCGCATGAAATATGTAACAAAGACCATGGGGGATGTTTGGGAGCAAGGACCACATTTCTTCCTGGTTTTGAATAATTTTTAATGATCGCACAACCGTCCTCCTATTCATTTTCTCTTTTCAATTTCCTCTTACGTTAATGAGGGGAAGCTTTTAAAGAAGTAATTCGGCGCTGCTGAAATTAAAAGGAGCTGTTAAACTTCAAGGATTGAATATGTAAAAACATATTAACCATTGTGGACTTGTCTTACCAAAATGATTGGACTGACTTCTTTTTTCTTTTTCTTCTTTTTTTTCCTTTTTTGTGGTACTGGGGATTGAATCCAGGAGCATTCTACCTCTGAGCTACACCCCCAGTCCTATTTTATTTTTTATTTGGAAATAGGGTCTCACTGAGTTGCTGAGGGTCTTTCTAAGTAGCTGAGGCTGGCCTCCAACCTGGGAGCCTCCTGTCTCAGCCTCCCAAGTCCTCGGATGACAGGCATGTGCCACCGTGCCTGGAACATCACTGTATCTTAACACAGTACTTCTATCAGTTGTTCCGATGGCAGGATGATATGCTCACTGTGACGTGGCAGAGATCCGACAGAATACAGTTGGCACAGTTGAGTCAGGCCTCCAAGGGGCCTTGTTTATACGACTAGAATCGAGGCCGCTCACTCCACTGAACAGGGCTGGGCTTCGTGTGTTCCGGCATCCTTGGATCTCATTCCCCCCTATGATTGCAAAAACATATTCTTAGCTTGACCAACTCCAGGGTGAACTATTTCATGTCAAATGGAGGCCTGGAATCTGATCTGGGGGATGACAGGCATCTTCAATTGGATAGCTGTTTGTTGTTTATATATTTTTAAATATAGAATCTGCAACTCTCAGGAACATATCCCCAAAATAAGTCTTTTGAAACCTATTTTTCCTAACTTAACTAGAAGTAGAGGTATCAAAATATCAGACAAACATAGATAATGTCAAATATCTGGCGTGGTCTGAAGTTTCTAATATGGGGAGCCAGCTGGGGCGCACCTGTCATCCTGGTACTTGGGAGGCTGAGACAGGAGGAATGCAAATTCAAGGCCAGCCTCAGTAACTTAGCGAGGCCATCAGCAACTTAGTGAGACCCTGCTTCAAAATAAAATATAAGAAAAGGCTAGGGGTGTGGATTGGGGGTAGAATTCCCCTGGGTTCAATCCCCAGAACCAAATAAAATGTCAAAAGCTTCTTTATGCATCTTAGAGATGCCCATGATTGGAGATTCTTTGGCCTCCTTTAGTCATCTGCACCGCTCTTTGATCTTGATTCTTTCTGCATAGCAAACTGAACTCTGTATGGCTTCCCCGGGTCTTAGACGACATTTTGGTTTGCACAGACATACCTAGGTGAGTCCTTTTCCGTACACCAGCTCTCCAAAAATCACTCTTTCTAGGTGACATGACACAAGTGGGACTTGGCGCCAAGTCACCCCAAAAAGAATCAGAGGAAAATCAGCGCCCAACCAAAGGCCCTCATTGTGAGCCTGTCCCATGGAGGCTGAAGTCATCCTAGAAGCAGAAAATGTGCGTCGAGTAATCAAAAACGCAACCTCAAATCCATGAAAAGTGGCCTGGAAAGGACCAGGAGGGCACAGAGTTGTCCTCCAGACGCGCCCGAATAAAAGGGACCCTGGACGTGTTGCAGCACAGTGCCGGGCAATTCTGCTTACCACGCATGTCCTGGTGAATTCTGCAGAAACGCTGCATATAAATAGCATGTCAGAGGAGGGCACTATTTAGGGAAAACAATAGGCGTTAATTAAGGCGCGGACAATGGGGAGTGATGGGTCTTCAGTTTCTAAACTTAGAGGCAGGTGGCTCAACAATAAATAGCTCTGCCATGATTCAGGTGGCGGTGGCTCCGGCTCCCGGTTCCTTTTGTTACCTGTGTGCTCTGTCTAAACACAGAGTCCTTGAAAGCCCCCAAGTGTTTGCTGGCAAGTCCTCTCTGAAAATCGTCCTGAAGCATATCAGGAAAAGAAAGAAAAGAAAAGAAAAGAAAAGAAAAGAAAAGAAAAGAAAAGAAAAGAAAAGAAAAGAGAAAAGAAAAAAAGAAGAAAAGAAAAGAAAAGTAGGAGAAGGGAGAATCCAGGGAATTAGTTAATTAATTAATTAGTGGTTACTAGGGTTTGAACCCAGGGGCATTCTACCTCTGAACTATACTTCCCCAGCCCTATCTTATTTTACTTTTTTATTTTGAAACAGGGTCTCACTAAGTCACTGAGGGTCTCTCTAAATTGCTGAGGCTGGCCTCAAACCTGCGATTCTCCTCTCTTAGCCTCCCAAGTCCCGGGATGACTGAAGTGGGATTTATATTCTTTTGATTAACTGATCTACTTGGGTATCACAGTAGTGGGCACCCGGTGGGCAGGGGGCTGCGCTGACAGCCAGTGAGGCTGTGGTTTACTGTGTGAGGTTGGGCGTATTCATCACCTTCTCTGAGCCTGTGTTTCCTTATTGACAAAGCTGTGAAAACAAATACCTGGTTTTTTCCATACACCTTCGAGAGTCTTAACACCAGAGTGTGCAAAAAAGCACAACCGAAAAGGATCTGCTGAGTTCTTCCAGAGACTGCCACGAGGGAGGGGCTTAGCGCGACCTGAGCTGAACCCTGTCACCCCGGATCTCGGCTCCCTCCGCACAAAACGAGCAGGCGGCCTCACATGAACCCCACCACCTTTCATGTTAAAGAAAAAACCACGAAAGCCTTTACATCAGTGTCTATGAAAATGAGGGTTTTTTTTTCTCTTTTCCAAGAAAGACATCTCAAAAATGAAAGCCGATTTGGGGGGTTGAGTGTTTTTTTTTTCAGAATTAGTTAAAAATGCCTGGTCCCCCAGGCAGCCGCAGACTAGACAACGACAACTTTGTAGCAGAAGAGAAGAAAGGAAAGAGAAAGAAAAAAGAGTCATGAATATAGAGAAGGGCTGAGACTTGGAGAGGGGAGACCGACTCTGACAGTGACTGTCACCTGGAGAATGGGGGGACGGGAGGAAATTACACCCCTGTTCCCCTGCGCGCCCGGCCCCTTCCACCCCGCAGAACAAGGGTGCGTGTCGGCGTGGCTGCGGCTGGGAAGAGGGACGATGTCGCGGCTTCCTTGTCTCCGACACTCATCTGTCACTTTCTCGTCTCTGTCACGCACATGTTACCCTGGGCTGTGATCTGTTGTTACTAATTTCGTGGGGTTTTTGTGTGTGTGTGTGTGTGTGTGTGTGTGTTTGTTTAGACGCTTCCTCTTCGGTTCTCCGAGTCGCTCTGAATGAGAAAGAAAAGGGGAATGTAAAAAAAAAAAGTCACAAAAGGAAAGCACGTCTTTGATTGACTTCTGATGGTGGTGGTGACTATTGTGTTGGGTGTCTCTCGATGAAGAAATGACGGAAGTGTTTACCGCCCAAGTGGGCGGAGGCGCGTCTTGTCACCAGGCTGGGTCTAGATTTTAGTCAAATTTGGGGGCGAGAAAAAGAGTGACAAACAGGTGACAACCAGGCAGGACCCAGTTTTTTTTGGGGGGGAGGCAGACTTTCAGTATGGTAATATTTTTTAAATAATTCTGAGGAGAAATCAATGTTCTCATACAATTCCACATTTTCTTGAGCCAGGAGAATCCACCTAGCTATTCCTCCTAAGAAATGGGGCCACGATGTTCAAAAGGGTCATCTGAGAACGTCCAGATCCCAGTCGGGCATGGCGGTGCACACGCTTGTCATCCCAGGATGGGGGAGGCTGAGACTGGAGGATTGCTGGTTCGAGGCCAGCCTCAGCAACTTAGTGAGATCCTCAGCAACTCAGACCCTGTTTCAAAATAAAAAATTAGAAAATAAGACTGGGGGTGTAGCCCAGAGGTAGAATGCCCCTGGTTCAGTGCCCAGCACCACAAAAAGAAAAAAAAATAGAAAAACAGAGAATATCCCAACCCAGTCTGGAATTTTTCTAGCAAGTTAGAGTATACCATAAAGTCCCATGTCGTGAAATGTTGGTCGCTGAACTACCCTTTAATTATGCAGTCTTACAAATGACCTTTTTAAACAATCTTCCGGTATCCATTTCACTATTTCTTTTTTTCTTTCTTTCTTTCTTTCTTTCTTTCTTTCTTTCTTTCTTTCTTTTTCTTGCTGTCGAGTTTGGATTCTGTGTACAGTAAAACGTCTATCTCGCTCTCCTATCTAGCACTATTTTGCCGCAGCAACGGAGGAGGAAGAGGTCTATTTTTAAATTATTCATAAGCTTTAGATAGAAACCTAAGCAAATTAAAATGTAGGCCGATCTAGCGAGAAAATGATAACGGGCATCACGGTTTTTGTGGCTCCCTGTGCCTTCTGCGGGGACAATCATAAAAATTAATTTCGCCCCTCACGCGGGGATTTCAAAGGGGACCGTCCCTCTTAGCGCGTGGTCAAGCTTGTTTCTCTCACCGAGGGAGATGGGCGCTGGAGAAAAGTATTGAATTTTCTTTCTAATTAGCTTTTTCTTCATGAAATAGCTTCTTCATCGTCTCCCTCCCTGTCCCGTCCATAAAGGTATCTATTTCGTTTAAGCTGGATGTGAATTTAATTTATATGCCAATGATGTTAAATGTATTGTCCTGTCTGCATCTCATTACCGTCATTAATACGCACGGGAGGGAGGACATCCCGTTACAAGGTTAATTGGGACAAATCGAGACTCTTTCTACTGTAAATATGCTATATATCTTAGCAGAGTATGACTCACAGCCGGGTGGTAAAAATCTGGGTATTTGACACTGCGTCTGTCCCTACTCTTGACACCCACATGGATCTAAATACGATATGCAGATGTCGTCTGACCTTGGTGAGGGTTTTGTGTGTGTGTGCGCGTGTGGTACTAGGGGTTGAACCCAGGGCAGTTCTACTTCTGGGCTACACCCCCGGCCCTATTTTATTTTTTATTTGGAAACAGGGTCTCACTAAGTTGCTGAGGCTGGCTTCAAATCAGCAGTCCTCATGCCTCAGCCTCCCAAGTACTAGGATTATAGGTGTGTACCACCGCCATGCCCCCAGCTATGAGGCAGTTTTAATTTTATTTTTGCAGTACTGAGAGTTGAACCCAGGGCCTGCCACATGCTGGGCACGTGATCTACCTACCACTGAGCTCCATCCCCAGCCCAAGGAAGGTTTTTGCTTTTTTTTTTTTTTTTTTGTGGTCCTGGAAATCGAACCCAGAGGCACTCTATCTACCCCTGAGCCAAATCCCCAACCCTTTTTTTTAATCTTTTTTATTTTGAAACACGGTCTTGCTAAGTTGCTGAGCATCTCGCTCCTTGCTGAGGCTGGCCTCGAACCTGCCATCCTCCTGTCTCAGCCTCCCAAGTACTGGGATGACAGGCGGCCGCCGCCCTGTGCACCTGAACCCACGTTTCTCCCAGTGGCAATCAGCGCTGCCCACCTGACGCCTGTCTGCTGTGGTTCCGGCCCAGCCTGGCTGCGGCCCAGCACACCGTGTCTCTCTGCCCCTTTTCCTAATCTCTGTGTGTGTGGCCACCAGGCGTGCTGGGTACCCCAGGACTCATAAGTACTAAAAACTTTAACTTTTCATCTTGTGGTTGGTTGTGTCGCTGAAGCTGAGCCCCAAATCCAGCCTGGGACGGCGCGGCCACCCCGTGGAACCCACCCCTGTGGAACCTCTTCCATCCGCCTCTGGTGGCTGCTGGGGACAGTAGCTCCCAGCTGAGCAGATAGAGAAGCTCTGTCCCCCCCAAAAAAACACCATCCACCTCTCCCTTTTGCGGGTTTTAAGCCCCAAACAGTGCAGAGAGCCAGCCCTGCTCCGGGAAACGCAGCTGTGTCTAACTCTCAGGCTTTCTTCCCAAGCGTTCCTCTCTAATCCAGGCAGGCCTTAGCTGGAGAAGGGGTGGCCTGTTGGGTTCCTTCTCCTTTGGAACCTATGAGTAAATTCCATGTCCCGCTGTGTGTACAGTGGCGTGGCCCCACCCTGTTCCTACTTCAGGGCCCTGTGCACACCTCGCAGCGGCTGGGCGCACTGGCTACGGGGTTTGCAGCTACACACCAGGCCCGGCCGCACCTCCTGGTTCCCCGAGTGTGCCGCTCAGGAGTGGGCCCCGCACAACCTCTCTGGGTAGCCGGCTGGATGGGGGTGGGTTTCCAGGACCCCTGGCCCAAGGCCCCAGGAGCTTTTTTGGAATGTGTTTTTTTGCTATTCACAAGACTCTGTGGCCCTCGGCGGTACAGGCCCGCTGACTTGAAGTCTGCTGTTCCGCCCGACCCCTCTCGTGCCTCCTGTCTGCTTCTCCTATGTTGCTTCCGTGGAGTTTATTTAGATCAAAACTGGAGAGCCACACATGCGGGCATTCCCAAACTCCCTGGGTAGGAGTTCACTGTGTGGTATTAGGAGAAAGAAAAAAAATTCATTTCTGGAAAACACACTAGTGGCTGGCAGTACCAGGACTGGATTGTGATCTGTCTAGAACGGACATTGTCTCTTGGTATCTATTTTCCAAGAATCAGAATATGGGGAGAGGCACTCTGCCAAAATGATCATTGATAATAAATACAAGCCGGGCGTGAGGGCGCATGCCTGTCATCCCAGACCCACAGGATCGCAGGTTCAAACACAGCTTCAGCAACTTATGGAGACCCTCAGCACCGTAGTGAGACCCGGTTTCAAAATTTAAAAAATGAATAAATAAGTAAAGAGTTGGGGGTGTAGCTCAGACCCCAGTTCCACAAACAAAAAATAAAAATGAAAATGTAGAGTGACTCCTAGTGTATATTATCCAAGAATCAGAATATGGTGGGGACCACTATTTGCCAAGTAATCCTTCCTAGTAAATACAATTTAATAGATGTGTGTTTTCATTATGAGCCATCTTAATGGAAAAACAGTTTTCCTAAGGGCTACTTGGACATCTCTGATGTAGTTGATTTGTGCTGTTCAAAAAAACCCCAGATCACCATCATGCATGACGTGTTCTGGCTGCGTCTCAGAGGGCGTCCGTGGGCTCATTCGCCGGCCGGTCTGGCTCACACCTAGGACAGCATGGGATGACATTCGCTCCAGAAATAAAATACAGGAGGAATTTGTGGGAACTTGGGCGAATGCTACTGGACTATTTTTTCCATTGAGGAAAACGCCTCACCCCCCCCAAAAAAAAAGATATTTGAGCTGGAAAGAGACAAGACTGCGGGATCGACCGGTGATGGAGACCTGAGAACCCGGGTCTTAGCTCACTAGCCCTGTGTGGCTCTGCACATGAGCGGGACTCCACTTGCGACCACAGTTTTATTTTATTCTGTGCAAGCCACTGTATGGCTGCCTGAATCCTGACAAGTATTAAAACATTTAGTCAATAATTGCAATGCTTGCATCTACAAGACTCCAGCTTTTTTTTAACTGTATATATTTATCTCCTTTACTTCTTTTTATTTTTTTGTGGTACTGGGGATTGAACCCAGAGGCATTCTACCTTCAAGCGACTATACCTCCAGCCCGATTTTATTTCTTATTTGGAAACAGGGTCTCACTAGGTTGATGAGAGTCTCACTGCTTGCTGAGGCTGGCCTCCAACCTGCGATCCTCCTGTCTCAGCCTCCGAAGGACTGGGATGACAGGCATATGCCACCACACCTGGCTCTCCTTTACTTCTTACAATCTCCCTTCTCCAGAACAAGGAAGATCTTACAATGAAAAATGGCCCCAGTAACTGGCTCAGTTTCATTTCGTCAAAGTAGCGTTTTGAGTGGAGTCGTTTCTTTCATGCTTGCAATAGGAGCCGAGGCCAGGCATCCTCATAAAACACCATAAAACAACGCAACGCTCTATATCCTGTGCGCCGAGAGGAAAGGGTTCATCTGAGAAACAGCTTTAGACCTGGAACTATGTCTTCAGAAGCAAGTTATACACAGGCTGTAATTATTTGGTAATTAATGCTCCTGGATTAATCTCTTTTCTGGGGAACCTCTAGTGATTCTTGGGCTCCGTTGACATCGGCAAGTCAGATCTTGAGAGAATTTCCGTCGACACTGGGAGTTCGCTCATCCCTGCCAGTGTGCGGGATCTACAAATAAAATCTAATCAGGTCTGCAAGCAATCAGGTCCAGCCAATCAGACTTGGAGCTGTGGGGCAGAAAATCAGAATTTAAATAAAAGTAGCAATTAGGACCCACGGAACCAGCGGCGCGACACGCATCTCAGTTTCTCGGTGCGCAGAGACAGTCAGAAAATTATCTCCACAGTAGGAGTACCAGGGGCTGGCGAAGATTTTTGCCTCCTGATAGAATATTGAAAATTATCTTCATCAGCGGGTTAATTGGCTTAATTTTCCTTCAGATGGTAACTTTCAAATGCGTGGTCTTAATTAGCATGGTTAAATGAGAAATGGAGGTGATTCCCTCTTTCCAATGTTCTTATTCTCTGGAGAATTCCCTTCCTTTTCTCTTAAGATGGTTGCAACGGCTAAGGACTACATTGATTAGAATAAATTATGCTGGAGTTTTATACCAGTAACAATAACAACAAAAATTGTAGATGGTGTTGACTCAAACCTGGTCTGTTAAAAAAAATGCAACCCTTAGAAACCATGAAGGAGAAAGTTGGTGTGAGCTCCTTAGACAAACCGTGCACCGACTGCATTAGAGATTGTAAAAATTATAATTGTTGATGTTGGGCTAGAAGAGTAATGATGTTCAACTGGGAAAGGTAAAATAGGAGGCGCTTTGTGTCTTCAGTCAACTTGGCGAGACCCTCAGCAACTCAAGACCCTGTTTCTAAATTTAAAAAAGTAAAATAGAGCTGGGGGTATAGTTCAGAGATAGAACGCCCCTGGGTTCAATCCTCAGTACCACACCCCCCCAAAAATATATTTTCTCAATCTGAGAAAAGATTTTCATGTCTCTTCATGAGCTTTCTATACATGATTAGGTCATTTCTTCGTTAATATTTTATTCTGAGCAACATTTTGCTTATGAACCACTGGTACAGAAAAGTCTTCCAGATTGTGGAATTTGAACTAGAAAAACACCCAAGTCGTATTTGAACTCTTTGGCAGAAATGTGTTGTGTGATATGTATCTGAATTTAAAAAAAATAAACAGTGTGCACATCACTCACCGCATCCACCAGCAGCTTTCAATGCTCGGGCAAACCTGAGACGGCCGCTTCGTTTCATTTCTGTCCGAGTTACCTACAAAAAGGAATGACAAGGATGGTACAGCCAAAGACTTGTTTAAAAAATGTTTAAAACAAAAATAATTTTTGAATTTCAACTAATACGGCATGCATGTTTTTCTTCTGGGGCCACCTGTAAAAATAATTAAAATTCAAAAATGATCCCTCTTTTCTACAATTTGACAGAAGAGCTAGCAACCATAATGACATCTTTGAAAATAATATACACCTGGGGTTATAAATAAAGTCAGATCTTCTAATATGATCATATCATTAATAACTCATAGTTTAAACTGACTCAAAAAACATTTACAATCATACAACCCAAATTTTATTAAAATTTTTGTTTATTTATAATGAAATGTGCATGCCCACTTAGAATCGAGTTGTAGAAGTCCCTAGAAGCATAGAAAGGTTCTATATCATTACATGAAAAAGTTATTAGAATTATGTAGATGATTTTTTTTTGCTAAAATTGAAGTTTGAGCAAGTAGTGAGACTCTCAGCAACCTAACAAGACCCTGTTTCAAAACTAAAAAAAATTAATAAAAAGGACCGAGGGTGTAGTTTAGAGGTAGAATGCCCCTGGGTTCAATCCCCAGTATGGCAAAATAAAAAAAATAAAAATTTTTAAAATGAAGTTTGTATAAGTAAATAGATATGTAGATTATAGAAAAGAGCAATAGAGTTAAGACAGAGACATTGTATGAGAGGGGGAGAGAGGAAAGAAACTGATACTACTGTATGAATGTTTGCCTGCGAACGGGGGGGGGCAGGTGTTCTCTGTGTCGTTCTTTGTGCTTTTCTCTATCTTCTAGCGGGTGTATTACTGTTTTAATCGGTTCAAATGGTGTAAAAAGGGCCCATCTTCACCATTCTTTGGAGGAGCAGGGCAGGCTGGTTTGGAGTCGAGCCACCCTCCTCCGTGTCCTTCCAGATCGGCGCGGGGAGCGTTGGACATGAGGATAACACCACCTACCTTCTCTCCACCTCATAGCATCTCCCATTCCAGATTGCTCCCCAAATAAAAACAAGCCACGAGCTTCCAATCAGTGATGATAATTTAATTTCCCTCTCAGCTGCGAGCACTAGAAAACAGCCAGGCAATCAAGGAGGAAAAAAAAATATGCGTGTTCTCCTGGTTTATTTTTACATTAAGTAATTAACATCTTCCCGCCTAACGAACGAGGGGGCCTAAGGAAGATAGACGCCGCTGACCCAGTTGTGTGGGACTCCTTAGAAACAGAACTGGGGGGTTAGCATGGAGAGGCGAGACCTGCAGGCCAAACCTAGAAATGACTGTGGGCTCTGCAGGAGTCCCATCATACAGAAACTTTAGGACACTGTCTCCAAATAAATAAAATAAAATGAAATAAAATAGGGCTGGGGGTAGAAGGCCCCTGGGTTCAATCCCCAGTACCAAAAATAAACAAATAATTGGCCAGGTGTGATGGTGCGCTCCTGTCATCCCAGTACATGGGAGGCTGAGACAGGAGGATCACAGGTCTAAGGCCAGCCTCAGCAACTTAGCGAGGCCCTCAGTAACTTAGGGAGATCCTGTTTCAAAATTAAAAATAAAATAGGGCTGGGGGTGTAGCTCAGAGGTAGAATGCCCCTGGGTTTAATCTTTAGTACAAAAAAAAAAGAAATTCTGGTGACCAATAAAAATAACTTCCTTTTATTGGAGGTCTATGTGAGGACTCAGGATGAGTATCCTCTAAAATTATTTGCATCTTATTTGAAAGGAAGCCTTTCTGATCTATTGGGGTTCAGTTGGACAGAGATAAATACATTTGAAGTTATTTTGTTTTAGGTAGGTCCTGGGCACTGAACACAGGAGCATTCTTCTTCCAAGCTACACCCTTAGCCCTATTTTATTTGGAATCAGGGTCTTGCTTAGTAGCTGAGGCTGTCAGGCTGGCCTCAAATTTGCCCATCCTTCTGCCTCAGCCTCCCAAGTACTGGGATGACAGGTGTGTGCCACCATGCCTGGCTTAAAGTTTTATTTATATATATATATATATATTTTTTTTTTTTTCTATAGCCAAAGCTCTTGAACTCAATGATCCTGCCAGGAACCTGTGTTTGTCTCAGTGTGTCATTCCTGTTGAAAACAGAAGCAGTATTGATTGGAGGGGCAGACGTGGGAGAGATGGCGACGGGGCTGGGTTCTGGTAGGTCAGGGCTCGCTTCAGCCTGCACAAGTCACTCTGTCACCCAGTAGCATGGAAACTGTTGATTCCACAGGAAACAGCATGACAAGAATCAGAAACTTGGCAGGTGCACAGCCATGAGTCCTCCAGGGGGCTGCTCCATCCCGACTATTTGCCCGAGAGGGAAGAGACCAAATGTGACAGCAGAATGAGGTTTCCCGTCCCCAAATTCCTTAAACCCGACAGGGCAGACCTTTTATTAGAAACAAGATTCTGTTACAAACCACGGTTACAACTTCTAGAGCAGAGTTCAGAGATCTGTTGTTTTTGTTTTTCGGTACTGGGAATGGAACTCCAGGGTTCTTTACCACCGAGCCACACCCCCAGCCCTTTTTATTTATTTATTTTTTGTTGTTTGGAAATGATCTCCCTAAGTGGCAGAGGCTGGCCTCCAACTTGCAACCTTCCTGTTTCAGCCTCCCGAGGACTGGGATCATAGGCATGCACCACCACGCCTAGGGATTGAACCCAGGGGCTGTCTACCTCCAAATTACACCCCCAGCCCCATTTCATTTTTTATTTGGAAATGGGGTCTTGCTAAGTTGCTGAGGGTGGCCTCAAATTTGCGATCCTCCTGTCTCAGCCTCCCAAGTACTGGGATGACAGTTGTGCGCCACCGCCCTTGACTTTAAACTGACATTATTAACGAAAAGGCAGGGGGCTGGGTTCTGGGTTTTTCTCCTCCTCCTCCTTTTTCTCCTCCTTGACTTTCATTCTTCTAAATAAGTGTGACAAAGGACATGGTCTGAATGTATGTCCCTTTAGCAGCTTTTTTCCAATAACAGCAATTTCCATGTCCACAGACAGGGTTTTTAGTTATTCGCAGAACAAAGTGTTTCTAAGATCGTGGAGTGTTTGTATGCCCTGGACCACAGACGTCCTTGGCCTCGGACCCCTGGCAGTTCTGGGGATGGGATGTAGTCAGAAAGAAGGTGGAACTGTGGAGGAGCGAGTTGACCTGTCTTATGGGGACCCTCGGGAAGGATGCTCATGATTATGTGAGCACCTGTTTCCACACCTGGACCCTTCACACTCCACATTCCCCACGTCGACTCCCCTCAGGGTTCTCCCAAGGTCGGATGAATGATGATGAAGGAAAACTTTTCCTTTTGCTTAAAAGGGTGTGTGTCATAAAGACAGTGATGGTTCGGGAATCGTTTAAATTCTTCAGAAAGTCACTGCACTGGCCACTCGGTTCATATTCGATTTAAGTAAGACAAGAACTCATCTTGTGATGTGTGTGCCTCAACTCTACACACTTAACTTTGAAATCTTTTGAAGAAAAAGACCACTATTTGTTTTGTTGATAGTGCCAATGAGGGCCCACTAGGCACAGACCAGATATCATTAGGGGTGTTTGTTTGTTCGTTTGTTTGTTTTGGTGCTGGGGCTTGAATCTAGGGATGTTCTACCTCTGACCTACACCCCCAGCCCTTTTTATTTCTTATTTTGTAACAGGGTCTCACTGGATTGCTGAGAGTCTCACTAAATAGCTGAGGCTGGCCTCGAACCTGCAATCCTCCTGTCTCAGCCTCCCAAGGACTGGGATGACAGGTGTGCGTCACCACGCCCAGTTCAAAACACTTTAAATGTTGAACATGTGTCTGTTTTTCACTGAATGTGGAGCCCCTACTGGGATTGTTGATGCTTTTGATGAGTTTCAGACTTTAAGGTAATGATATTAGTAAGAAATACACCACCCCTCATTACAAAAGTTTATCAATTTCTCTAGTTTGGGGCGAGAACAGATCAGGGACCTTCTTCACGGAATGTAACACACATCCATCTGACACTTGGGAGTGTGGCGTGGTTTTCATTGGGTATATTCAGTTTTACTTTTTATTTATTTATTTTTTGGTACTGAGGATTAAACCCAGGGGCATTCTATCTCTGAGCTACACCCCTAGCTCTTTTCATTTTTTTAAATTTTAAAATAGGGTCTCCCCTCACTAAGTTGCTGAGGCAGGCCTCGAACCTGCAATCCTCCTGTCTCAGCCTCCCAAGTACTGGGGTTGCAGCTGTGTACCACCACACACAGTTTGTTTGTTTTTTGTTTTTATTAATCTTAGTCTTTCTAGTTGGTGTGAAGTGTAGATTTTTAAAACACATGCCAATTGGTCATTCATCTGTTGTGTGTGTGTGTGTGTGTGTGTTACTGGGGATTGAAGCCAGGGGCATCCTACCTCCAAGCTATACCTCTAGCCCTATTTTTTATTCTTTTTTTTTGTGTGTGTGTGGTACCGGGGATTGAACCCAGGGGTGTTCTACCTCCACGCTACACCCCCTATTTTTTTATACTTTATTTTGAAACCGGGTCTCACGAAGTTGCAGAGGGCCTCACTAGGTAGAGAAAGAGACAGGGAGAGAGAGAGAGAGAGAGAGAGAATGAGAGAGAGAGAGAGAGAGCGAGCGCTAGCTGAGGCTGGCCGCGAACCCGGATCTTTATTCTTTATTTTGAAAAAGGGTCTCACTAAGTTGCAGAGGGCCTCACTAAGTAGCTTGAGGCTGGCCATGAACCAGATCCTCTGGTCTCAGCCTCCCAAGTACTGGGATTACAAGCGTGTGCCACCACGATGAGCTCTGTTTTCTTTTACAAAGTATCTGTTAAAGTCTTTGTGCTCTGGGTTCACTCAAGCTGTTCATCTCTTCTTGTTACTTTTTAGGAGTTGTTTATATAGCGTGATACAGTGACTCTCATCAGATGTACATTGTATTGAATGTGTATACTATGTTTCTCATCTGCGTCCTGTTGGCCCATTTCCTTCAAGACTCTAATCAATGGGTTTTGTTTCTAGAGCACTTTGTGTGTGAGTGAATGTGTGTGTGTGTGTGTGTGTGTGTGTGTGTGTGTACTGAACCCAGAAGCAGCATTCTACCTCCAAGCTACACTCCAGCCCTATTTTTTTTATTTTTTATTTTGAAACAGGGTCTCACTAAGTGGCTGAGGCTGACCTTGAACCTGCAATCCTCCTGTCTCAGTCTCCCAAGTACTGGGATCACAAGCTTGTGCCACCATGCCTGGCTTCTAGAGCACTTTTTTTTTTTTTTTTTTTTTTTGCGGTACTGGGGATTGAACCCAGGGGCATTCTACCTCTGTGCTACACCCCCGGCCCTGTTTTTTATACTTTATTTTGAAACTGGGTCTCACGAAGTTGCGGAGGGCCTCACTAAGTAGAGAGAGAGAGAGAGAAAGAGAGAGAGAGAGCGAGCGCTGAGGCTGACCGCGAACCCGAATCCTCCGGTCTCCGCCTCCCAAAGTACTGGGATTACAAGCATGCGCCACCATGCCCAGCACTCTAGAGCACTTTTATGTTTAAAGAAAAGTGGAGCAGAGAGTACAGAGTACAGAAAGTTCCAGTTCCCTCACCCGGCTCCGCACCCTCACACACCTCACCTCTGCTATCAGCATTGTGCATTAGTGTGAGACATTGGGTAAAATCCATGGGCCAATATTTATGCACGTCTAGCAACGGCAGCCTGTAGTTTATATTCCGGTGCACTCTTGCTGGTGTGTGTCCTGAAGGTTTTGAATAATGTGTATGAGCATGTATCCACCTGTATGAGACCATTCAGAATCATTGCACTGCGCTCACGTTGCCCCTGCCCCAGCTGTCTCTCCCAGCCCCCCTCCCTCCTGCAGACTCCCTGCCTCCCTCCCTCCTGCAGACTCCCTGCCTCCCTCCCTCCTGCAGACTCCCTGCCTCCCTCCTTCCTGCAGACTCCCTCTTTGTCCTGAGGTTGTAACCACGCAGCGTGCCCCCCTTCCACATTGACCTCATTCACGTAGCATTACACATGGAAGGTTTCTTGATAGCTCATCATCTTTCCCAGCTTATTTTTTTAACACTGTTATTGGTGCAGTTTCCAATTTGCTTTGTATAAGAAGAACATTTCGAGCTGGGCGTGGTGGCGCACACTTGTAATCCTAGTACTTGGGAGGCTGAGACAGGAGGATCGCAGGTTCGAGGACAGCCTCAGCAATTTAGTGAGGCTCTCAGCAACCTAGTGAGACCCTATTTCTAAATAAGAAATAAAATCGGTCTAGGGGGTAGCTCGGAGGTAGAATGCCTCTGGCTTCAATTCCCAGTACCAAAAAAAAAGAAGATTTCATTGAGGGTGAACAATTAGGAATTGTTTTGAGCTGAATGGCGTAGCTTTTCCATTTCTACCCAGGTGGAAGCTCTGTCTGCGCCTCCGTGTCTCCCGTGTCCCCCTCTCTCTGTGCAGATGTCACAGCTTCCACGCAGGACAGCCCCATCCTGAAATGGTCCTGATAGATGGCAGGTTCTCTGAGCTCACTCCCCTGCCCGGCACCATGCAGCGGCCCCCGCTCACACTCTCAGAGTGCAAAGCTGGCCACTTTATGTCTCTGGAAGTTTCCTTTTGTCTCTGCCTGTCTCCACATCTCCTCTCCTCCCCCCGGTCTTGGCTCCAGCCTCAACACTTCTGACCCTTGGACCCACCAGGCCTGCTTCCTCATCTGCACACCTACCAGCTGGCCCTCTCCTCTGCCTGGGACAGCACACCCCGGCCACAAACAGCTCCTCCTTCCCGGGCTGGAATCTTCCTTTTCCTTCCTCCCTTCCTCCCTTCTTTCCTTCTTTCCTCTGGTACTAGAGGTTGAACACAGGGGCATTCAATCTCCAGGCTACACTCCCAGCACTTTTTATTTTGAAACAGGGTCTCGCTGAGTTGCTGAGGATCTCACTACATGGCTGAGGCTGTCTTTGAATCTTCAGTCTTCCTGTCTCAGCCTCCCAACAACTGAGACTACAAGCATGCACCACCAAGCCCAGCCCTTTGCCTTCCTAAGAAGCCACACACAGACGACACTCCTGACCATCCTGGCCCCACCTCCTCCTGGACCCTTCTCCCTTCTGGTCCTTCTTGGGTCACACGTATTTATTCTGTGTTGATCACCAATGTCACAAGGGCTTCGTGCCAAGAGCGTGGTAGGTGCTAGGTAAATGCTGTGGAATTAATAAATGAATGAGACTATTAACATTCATCCATCCTTCTGTTTTCAAGGGTAGATTTCCAGGGTTTCCAAAGCTCGTCCACACGGCAGGTTGACACTAGAATGAGAAGTGCTCGAAGGGAGTACACAGCCTTCAGCACGGCCCGAGCTTCAAGGGAACCATGCTGAAGGCTGGAGCAGGACTTGTGGTCCAGGTGGAAATGCCCAAATGGGGCAAAAGTGACCCAAAGCCCAAAACAGAGGGCGCGTGGTCAGAATGCAGGCAGATTGCCTTTCTGCATTTGAATTCCTGGGAAATGCTCATTTTTATCAAGCAACGTTTCCCTCATCCTTTTATTAAACGTTTCCTGCCATCCCAGGACTTGGGAGGCTGAGACAGGAGGATCACAGGTGGGAGGCCAGCCTCAGCGACTTAGAGAGACCCTCAGTCACCTAGTGAGACCTGTTTCAAAATTAAAAAAATAAATAGGGTAGGAGTGTAGCTCGGAGGTTGAATGTTCAGTACCAGAAAATAAATAAAAGAGATATTGATGATAATAATATTGATTGAGTTCTTTCAAAGAGGGAAGGAACATTCCCAGCACATGTTTTTGCACTGGGAGTGTGCTGCTTGGAGCAGCAGAGGAGAACAGCGCGTTTGCTCGGCTGTTTAATTACAGGCGAACACACTACCAATTCAACTATTGATTTCACTTCATCTCCCTCCTGTAATAGATTGTATTCTTTTTCATCCATTCTCCACAGTGTTCCGTATAGGATTTTGTATTTATAAATTCCTTTAAATATTTAATGCCTTCTCTCCCACTTAAGTTTTTGAATCAAAGTTTGTTAATAGACGAAAATAACCAGCCCCACACTGAAAATTTAGGGAAAAGCTATAGAGATAGATCAAACCTCCTGATATAGAAGGATTTCTGGGAAACGAAAAGCTATGTATCTGAGTACTCAATGCGTCAGATTACATGCATTAATTAGAATTTATGGATTAATATAATAGAAACCGTGTAATGGTATGAATACCATATAGCGGTACATAATGAAATGTAATCCACCTATGCAGGTAATATGGAAACTGAAATGTAAATTTATGTGATTTAATAAGCTCATTATTGAACAGCATATAAAAATTGAACAGAAAAAAAACTTGGCTTCATTAGCATGTGGTATAGATCACTTTTCAAAAGTCCCTTTGAAACAAATTATACCACACTATACAAGGCTTCTAATTTTCTTGGGTAATAGAGCCACCATATATGTGTGTGTGTGTGTGTGTGTGTGTGTGTTTGTGTATTTATTTATTTATTTATTTATTTGCAGTACTACAGGGGCATTCTACCTCCGAGCTACACCCCCAGCCCTATTTTTTATTCTTTATTTTGAAACAGGGTCTCACTAAGTTGCAGAGGGCCTCACTAAGTAGCTGAGGCTGGCCGCGAACCTGGATCCTCCTGTCTCAGCCTCCCAAGTACTGGGATGACAAGCGTGCACCACCACGCCCGGTTTGAGCCACCATATTTTAGAAAGCTAGAAAGATTATGGATGGATCCAGGCATGCCAGTGCACACCTGTCATCCTAGCACTCTGGAGGCAGAGACTGGAGGATCGCAGGTTCAAGGCCAGCCTCAGCAACATAGTGAGTCCCTCAGCAACCTAGCAAGACTCTCTTTCAAAATAAAAAATAAAACAGGGCTGGGGGTGTAGCTCAGAGGTAGAATGCCCCTGGGTTCAATCCCCAGTACCATTATAAAGAAAGAGAGAGAAATAGATATATGGATGGCTCATGGACAGTAACCAAAGGCCAGTGTGAATATATACGCATACGTGTGCATCTGTATGCATTTCGGGTGTGTTCGATCAGGTACCCAGTTCATAAGCACTGATGTAAAACAGGACGCAGTTAACCAAACAGCACGGCCACACAGAGCCAAGCAAGGTGGTAACGATGTTTTGTCATTTGTTAAAACCTGCAGCTGGGGCGGGGGGAGCCGAAGACCCTGCGATCTCTCTGCAGGTCGTGTCCTGATCTCTGAAGGCAATGACCAGGAATGTTAGGGAATGGCCAGGAATTCACCTTCCAAGACCCTACGCCGGGAGCATTGGGTGCCACCCGGGCTCGTGCGTGGCTAATGCACAGTCCCCTTGCAGAAAGGCCGTCACTGTAAAACCAGGTCAACATGGCAGCAGGGATCTATAAATAAGGCGCTCGTGTCAGATCCTATCACACGGGAGAGACCAGCACCTTGTCTCTCTAAAAGAGGCTCCCATGCGCCGCGGGAGACACGTGTGATATATTAAGCACTTCTTTCTCGACACCGAAAACATAATAGTGATATAATTAATTACAGTCATATTCTTGTTAAAGTCGGGCAGGGAAGAAAAAAAAATTACGCCTTTTTCGATTAGCGTGAAATATAAGTGTCACATCCGTCATAAAACCCGGATCAATAAAACAATAATAATTGTGTTGTTAAAAGCGGATGGCGAAAGGTGTTGGTGGCCACATATCTTAGAGGTGAAAGACCCTTTTAGAATAAACGGATTGCATCTCTAGCCCCAGTCTGCTAAATCATCGCCGTGTTTGTGTATACAATTATAATCAGACAATAAATTGCAGCTATTCCGTGGATTAAGTCTGCACTTCTTGACCTCATAAATCTGAGATTGTCATAGCTATAGAAAATGCTCGGGTAACAATCAGTTGATTACACGGCACAAGCAGCTGGGTGCATGCTAAGGAAAATGGGAGAGGGGCCGGGTAACGCAGAGTTCAGCGGTGGCGGGACTTTGTGACATGGCAGTGCTTTTGAACCCTTCCTTCGCCATGTGCTTTGGACTCCAGTGGGTTTTTATGCCCAGCAGAGGATGTTTAGAGAGTTGAACAGGACGAGGTGCGATTGGAATATTAATGCTTATTAAGATTTTCATGATTAGCGAGACCCTCAGCAATTTAGTGAGACCCTGATTCAAAATTAAAAAGTAAAGCTGGGCATGGTGATGCATGCCTGTCATCCCCGTACTTGGGAGGCTGAGACAGGAGGATTGCAGGTTGGAGGCCAGCCTCAGTCACTTAGCGAGGCCCTCAGCAATTTAGTGAGACCCTGTTTCAAAATTCAAAATTTAAAAAATTGGGCTGAAAATTGGGCTGGAGGTGTAGCTCAGAGGTAGAATGCTGGAACAAGATGTCCTGAAAGTATCTGTTGGTGTCCTATTGCTCTGTGTTGGAAAGCATTCTTAGAGTCTCCTGAGGAGGCGTGTGGGGCGGGAGATGCTTCTCAGAACAGTACAGTGACTAAGGGCCTGTCCCCACCCATCCAGAAGTGCCATCCTGTTTCCCAGTGCGGGATTTCCACCCAGTGTCCGGTGCCTCTTCAATAGAACTTCAGTCTATCCTGAAAAGAAATGCATCAAAGATTGTCTTAGGTGTTACATTATTGAAATTCTGTTCAAAGTGTGCCGGCATGGTGGCACACACCTGTAATCCCAGTACTTGGGAGACTGAGACAGGAGGAACATAGGTTCGAGTCCAGCCTCAGCAACTTAGCGAGACCCTTGGCAACTTAGCAAGACCCTGTTTCAAAACAATAAAATCAGGCTGGGGGTATTGCTTGGAGGTAGAATGCCTCTGAGAGCCAGGTGCGGTGGCACATGCCTATAATTCCAGTACTTGGGAGACCGAGATAGGAGGATCACAAATTTGAGGCCAGCCTCAGCAACTGAGTGACACCCTATTTCAAAAATAAAATAGGGATGGGATGTACCTCGGAGGTAGCAAACCTCTAGGTTTCAACCCCAGTACCACATAAAAACAGAACAAAAAAGTATGAAAATCAGCATGTCTTCACTAGTGAAAATAAAATGCTTGAACATAGCAATGCACTAATGGTGTTTGAAGGCAGGCTCTACTGGAACTTGCTATTTTACATTTAATACCAGGCGTATTATGTCCATTTTAGATTTTCTTAAGGAGAATTGGTTTTTAACGAAAAATGTATCTATTTGTGTATAGCGCCCACCTTCAAAAATTTATACAGAATATGACCCAATTTTGAAAATCTCCTCTATTAAAGTGGTATTAATCAGAGATGCAGGGAGAATTAGATTATTAATAATGAAGTATTTTCATTTACTTTAATTTTCTCAGATGAAAGGAAATAGGGCGTGCTTTAAGCCTCGGCGAAGAATTTACTGCCTGCTCGTAAAAGTGGCATTTTTCTCATTTTGCATAAAAAAGTGAGAGTATAGAAGAGCTAAATTACTAATCCCAAGGTCACCGCAGACAAGGGAAGCAGCTAAAAGGAGAATCCCCAACTTCAAGCCCCCGAGGAACAATGGCCTTTTTATTACCCCCATTTAATAACAGTTCATGATTAAATTGCCACGAAAATAAAACATCTTGTTCCAGAGGCGTTCTAGCGCGGAAAGATGGACGAGAGAGCGAGAGAGTGAGGGAGGGAGCCTCGTCACGGATTGGGGGCCGCCTGGCCACTGCCTCCAGCTTTCGGGGCACTGTGGGCACACAGATCGCAACTTCTTTCCACCTTGTAACCGGACAGCTTTAGGGACTCGTGCTAAGAGAGACTTGGTTGGTTGTTAAGATCTGTGCCTAGTCGTAGAGCTAAGCATTGACTGCTAGTCTTTGAATTAGGATATTTTATCTATTAACATTATTATTATTTTATTATTTTATTATTATTTGTGGCACTAGGGATTGAGCCCAAGGGCATTCTACTTCCAAACCCCACCCCAGCCCTATTTTATTTTGAAGCAGGGTCTCACTAAGTTGCAGAGGGTCTTGCTAAGTTGCGGAGGCTGGCCTCCAAGATGCAAACTTCCTATCTCAGCCTCCCACGTACTGGGATTCCAGGCATGCACCACCATGCCTGGCTGGCTAGTTTTATTTTTGCAGCGTTTTTAATTTGGTTAGTTGTTCGATAGAGTGGAGTCACTAGAGTTATCAGCATCTATGTTTTTTTTTATTTATGTAAAAAATACAATCTATTCAAACTTCCCATTTAAGTCAAAGAGCTTTTTTTATTATTATTATTTTCAGCTAAGTGGCCAGTGCAATCACACAATGCTGAAAGGAGCTCATGGAAAATTTGTCAAATCAGTGCACTGTTTCATTGTTTCTTTGGTATCCTTGACATAGTCCTCCCCTGAATTAACTCAATTCATGAACAGTTTTAGATAAATACACCAAATGCGCATGATGACACCGGGGCGATTTGATTCTCACCTCAGCCCAACCTTGGCTGTTTTCTCAGTGAATCCGAGTGTTAGCACCTGTCCCTGTCCCCTTCACCCTCTGCGTCCCTACGGAGTGTCTTTCTGGAGCTGGCATTGCCTATGTCTACCTAACCCGGGGGCCGTGCTCTGCCCCCGCGCCCCATCCTGGGACGTGTTTGTCTCTTTTACGGATGCTTCTGGTCTCAGCTGGATTGCCCCTGCCCCCAGGACAGTCTGCTGAACTCCTGGTGTGGAAACTAGGTCTCTCTCCAGCAACCAGGTCCCCAGCACCGCCTTTGCAGCAGTGGGTGCACCTGTGAGTTACATACAGTCCTGTGAGTCCCCACCACCTTTGCAAAGGTCCCATAAGATTAAAGTGCATGCCTGTCATCGCAGTCCTTTGGGAGGCTGAGACAGGAGGATCCCAGGTTCAAGGTTAGCCTCAGCAACTTAGCGAGACCCTCAGCAAACTAGCGAGACCCTGTTTCAAAATAGAAATAAATAAAAAGGTCTGGGGGATGTTGCTCAGAGGTAGATGCCCCTGGATTCAGTTCCCGATACAAAAAAAAAAAAAAATTAAAATGCAGATGGGGAATTCCTGTCACCCAGTGCTACGGCAATCCCTGTGAAGTCCCAGGGAAGCGTGTCACTCGCCTGTTTACACCGACGTTGGTGTAGACAAACCTCTGGCGTTTCCAGTCAGATATGAGCATGGCACCCACAGTTATGCGCCGAACCTGAGACTTGATAGTCAACGGCTGTGTTACTTCTGTGTTTAGCGTATGATGCTTTTTATCGTTATTTTAGAATAGACTCCTTCTACTTATTTAAAAAAGAGCTGGCTGTAAAACAGTTCTCCACATGCCCGCAGTGGCCAGGCACACCGCACGGTTGCGACGTCTGTTGATCATGCGGTGTCTTCTGCTTGGTTTAATTGTGTTATGCTGGTCCTCGTGGCCCCAGCAGCCGTAGACTGTGCCATATTCACACACCGCGGCTGGGCTGTGTGGCTGGCCACACCGTCTTGGTTCGTACAAGTGCTTTCTATAATATTTGCACACAAAACGATTGCCCAGCGGTGCATTTCTCAGAATGGGTCTCCCCATATTTTTGGGTGTGATTTCCATGCCAAACATCTCTTTCCCGATCGCCTGGTACCACATCTGCTGTCCTTTATCATTTATTCCCAGTGCCCAGCACAGTCCCTGGTATATGTTAAGTCATTGCTGGATATATGTTCAATGAAAGGGTTGCCAGTATCATGCTGGTTAAGCCAGATGCATGCTGCTTGCTGGTGAAGGTATCGTGGACGTTGACTTCCTTTTTTTTTTGCGGTACCGGGGATTGAACACAGGGGCGTTCTACCTCTGTGCTACATCCCCGGCCCTATTTTTTATACTTTATTTTGAAACCGGGTCTCACGAAGTTGCAGAGGGCCTCACTAAGTAGAGAGAGACAGAGAGAGAGAGAGCGAGCTGAGGCTGGCTGCGAACCCAGATCCTCCGGTCTCCGCCTCCCAAAGTACTGGGATTACAAGCGTGCGCCACCACGCCCG
>PVJS01000387.1:0-134740 GCA_004027185.1 Glis glis
AGAGAGAGAGAGAGAGAGAGAGACAGGGAGAGAGAGAGAGAGCTGAGGCTGGCCGCAAACCTGGATCCTCCGGTCTCTGCCTTCTAAAGTACTGGGATTACAAGCGTGCGCCACCACGCCCAGCACCCCAGACTTATTTTACAGGTCCACCTTGGGTCAGGTCCAGAAATGTTCATTTGTGGATATGTGCTCACAGGTATGATGTACTGCCTGAATTATGAACGACTATCACACTGCTTGCTGGTCCCATGCAGTTGATGACTGTAAATTCTGACCTGCCCTCACAGCTTAGCTGAGTTACACACCTAAACATTTTCAATTAATGTGCTCAGGACCCAAGCACACTCTGTTTACTAGCACTAGAAGAAAGACTAGAAAAATAGGTTTAAGAGTCTCCTTGGGCATTGAAAATGTGCTCTTTATAAGGGGATCAGTTGGGGACGGTTCCAGGCAGTATTCTCATCTCTGTGACCCAACACCTGGCACATACAAAACAGAGAAAGGAAGACTTATTTGCTTACAGAGTTGGAGACTTCAGTCCATATATGCATATAGTCCATTATATGCTGGCTGCCAACAGGAGCCAGGGCTATAGGTCCTTAGGACATGATGACAAGGAGCAGGGAGAGAGGCTTAGAGCCAGACACTGCAGCTGAGAGGGACCAGGACACACACACACACACACACACACACACACACACACACACACACAGAGGCTCTCAAACACACTCTCAGGGACCCACCTCCAAACATGTCTGCCTCCAGGGCATGAGATCAGAGGGACATTTTACATCCAAACTATAACTTGGACTGAAGAGAGTTTGGGGTTAAGCTGTCCATCATGCTCCCTAGATACACAGTCCTCAATGTACTGACTTATCCTTTCTAAATTCATAGGGTTCACCAAAGCCTAAAGAGTTCAAGAGTGGCCTTAGCCCTAAATTCAAGGGAAATGAATTTGCTTCTAATCTCCTTGCACCATTTCCAGATGTTTCTTCTGCCAATTCACTCTTACCTTTTCTTCCCATTTGTCAAAGTCTGCTCTTCTGAACCCTTTCCATCGTACATTGTTAATAGTTGCTAAGTCATTTAAAGGTTAAATTGACTTTACCAGATCTCAAAGGTTTAATAAGAGGAAATTCATCTCTTATCTTAGAGATTCAGGCATTTGCTTCTGAAATTATGTGGTATTAGACCAACCCTGAGGAAAGCAACAAAAATGAAAAGAAAATTCCACCAAAAAAAAAAAATTTAAGCCCCAACTCAATCTGCCTCTGATATGTCTGTTTTCCTAATAACAAAAATATCAAACAGCTTACATTCACAGAACTCTTGTTTTGTGTCAACGATTGCGTAAAACAGTTCCCACATATTGCATTTTCCCTTTAAACAAACCTGTGAGGTGGGTAGATCAAAATTTTACTTAGCTCGCCGGGCGTAGTGGCGCACGCTTGTAATCCCAGTACTTTGGGAGGTGGAGACCGGAGGATCCGGGTTCGCGGCCAGCCTCAGCTCTCACTTTGTCTCTCTCTCTCACTCTCTCTCTCTCTCTCCTTAGTGAGGTCCTCCGCAACCTCGTGAGACCCGGTTTCAAAATAAAGCATAAAAAATAGGGCCGGGGGCGTATCGCGGAGGTAGAAAGCCTCTGCGTTCAATCCCCGGTACCGCAAAAAAAAAAAAAAATGTACTTAGCTCCATTTTGCATATGAGAAACTAACTGAGCTTTCCAAGACCCCCCCATCCCCAGTTATTTAATGGAGGGATGGGAATTAAACTTGACTCCAAACAGGAGCTTTTAACTCAGGCTTCCTTTTGCCTAATCATGGGACAGAGTTATTTGCCAAAGGATTACACAATTAAAGGGCTCTTGTTCTGTGTTTGGAAGACTTTCAGATCTATGGGTTTAATAACATGTTCATTAGAATGAACAAGAGCTAAGCACAGGCTGCGTGAGGCAGGTTCAGAGAGCCAGTTTCCTTGAACAGGTAGCTGTTGGCAAAGTGGTTCATGTTTATGTTCTGCTCATTGGACCGGGACAATTAAAGTGAAATAGAGAATGAGTCCTTGTCAGATTCTTTTTCCTTCTCTTTTATGCTTGTTGATTTATTCCTTAAATTACAATGGATACCTAATCCAGTCAAACTTTTGGACTTATAGATTCCTTACAGAGCTTGGTAAAATGTATTAATGTTTTCTGAAAAATTCCTATTTTCATATGTTCACAAAGTCATCTAAATTTTGGAAGGTGTAGAGGAGGCCTAAAGAATCTAAAGAAGGCAGCCTGTAGATTGTTCCCTTTTACCCAGGAAAACATCAGAAAGAAGAGCCCCAGATACCAAGGAAAGCATCCTTCTCTCTCCATCTGCCTGGATTCTTAGGGTGAATGCTGGGAAACCCAAGCCCCATTGCCAGGTACCACACTTGGGTATACAAATTGAGTCCTGCACAGTGTGGCCGGTCAGGGAAGGGTGGGGACTCAAGTCCAGCTGTGTCCTCCTGGGAAGAACATGAACCCGAGCCCTGGGCTGCATCACCAAGAAAGGGCTCCTTTTCTAATTAGTATGAAGAGGACTGTGTATGGGCCAGCCGATGTCTTCTGTGACACCCACACCCTGGCCTATATGGCAACTAGAAATGGTCTGATTATGCAAAGAGGACCTGCAGTTATAAAATCAGAAATTCCCAGCTCAGCTCACTTATGACCTATTCGCTCCTGGCCTAGGGAGGCTCTAGGTGGCTTGGCATCTGAAGCTCATCTCAGTCCAAAAAGCCAGTTTTCTATGTCCGGTCTTCATTGTGCTTAAGCAGCATTGAGATGGTTGTGTAATTTTTTGTGTTATTAACCAATATTAAAGACAGTCTTTAAATGGTTATTCTTCAGAATGTGTGTTTGATTTAACCAAGAAATAAGCCCACCTGCTTATTCACTCCAGCTTGCATCCATGTAGTATGTTGAAGTGCAAACCACATTTTCTCCTAAAAAGGGCCAGATTGGTATCCATTTGCCAATAGTGGAAATTCTACAGTGAAGATTTTAGTGTCTGTTGCTGGACACCTAGGTTGGTTACATAAGTGTAGGAGCCAAGTCTGGATTTGAGTCTCTCATTCATGCCACACACATTTCTGAAGCGCCCACTATGTGCCAAGTATTGGAAAGCCCAGTGGAGGTTAGAAGTAGGAATAAGTGATAATGTGCATCTTGGAAAGGTGACCCACTGGTTATTCAATTAAATCAGTCAGGACCCAGGGAATTCCTTGTAAGACCATCCTCAAGAAGAAATAAAGCCCTGACTGTGTATCTGTAGGGTGCTTAATTCTCTGGTTTGACTTAGGTAAGAAAAGCATCATATTAATATTAAAAAATAGTCTTAGGTGGTTAAGAGAGATCATCCTAAAGTCAAAAGAGCAATCCAAATGGCCTCTAATGTCTCTTATAACCATATTGGCAGACAAGTTGATCCTTGGAAGTTTTATATGCTTGGGAGAGGAGGAAGCTGCCATCTTATTTTTATTGAACCTGCTGGTTTAAGTTGCAGAACTACAACACGGAGTATGTCCAGAGTCTGACAATCCAGAACCTCTACTCTTGACCTAATGAGGACAGTGTCCAATGTGCTTCAGAGGAAATGAGACAATAGAAGCCTAGCATTGCCCTAAACTATCTTATTCTAAATTCACATTTCACCCCATCTCTGCTTTCTCTACTTTTCTTCACCCTTGCCTTGACTTCTATTATTTGTTTGTTCACTTATCCCTGTAGATTCTTACCCTTCGTATTCTCATTGCTTTGCACAAGGAGTGCTTCTTTATCTTGTATTGTGATGCTCATGACTAATTCAATGGCTGGGCCTCTCCGCCATGCCTCACTGCCAGCACCAGTAGACAGTACTCCACTCCCAGGATGCACCTTATCTTGTCTGGATCTCATGCCCCTGCATTGCATATCATATTCTGGCACACGTGATGACTGGAATGAAATAAACCACACTGCACTTCCCAGAGGGCCCCTGCCTGGCCATAGAGTAACCTGTCCCTTATCTGAGTGTCGCTGAAAATCCCTCCCTGTTGGCTGCCCCCTTTGGAAACACGATAGCAGTGGGTGTCTGTTACCATTTAATCATTCGTTCTATGTGGAAGTATCTTCAAGGTAAGAAAGTCTTTGTGAGCAGCAAGGGGACCTCAGTGGGAAACTCTCAGTGGCCCTTGAGGGAATGCTGGTCTTGGACCAGAGTGCCTTCTCAAGTAGGAGTTCAGAGGGCTCCATGGAGACACTGCCAATTTTGATATTGGCGGGAAGAAGAATGTTATCACAGCACAGCATACCTCCTGGCAGTTCTTAAGCGGTGTTGATATGTCCATGAGGCGATTCTAATGCCAATATTCTGTCAGTTGGGCTGTCAGTGAATTGTTCCAGAACAAGTCAACCTATGCACACTTAGCAGTATTTTTTTTTTTTTTTGCTATTAGGGTTAGCCCAATAAAAGGAAAATGTCTTCTGGCCCAGGAACATAATACAAATGGGAAAGAAGCAGAAAAGCAAACCAAGAGCTCTAAGTAGCATGGTGATGACAGTCATGTCACGCTCTGAAAGCATTCTTTTTGGTTCTACTTTGAATAATGACTATGTCTGGAAAGGAGATTAAGGACCATTAGTATTTATAGAAATGCTCCTGTCTCAATGAAAAGATGAGCAGTTAAATGGGGCTTTGTAGGATTGTAGCAGCAAATGCAGTCAGAAAATTTTTATTATAATGTAATTCATTTTGTTGTTGAGTTTGGGCAATATGGCATATAGACATTGAGGTGCTATTATGGTTTGGATTTGGAATGTCCACCCACATCTACTTTTCTTCACCTGCTTTCCATGTCGCCTCCTCCAGCAATGGTGGATTGATTTCCTTTTATGTTTGAAATCTCTCTGTCTTCCCTTCTGCTCTTTCTCCTATAAATCAGCTGAATTATAGGAGAAGAGTTTTAAGGTTGGAATAAAAAGGACTGTTCTGGCATCAAGAGTTACAAATCTTACTGTGAAAATTTATGAAATCTCCTTCCATGAAGATTTTGAAGATAATCCTGACTGTAAAATTGTGTTGGATGTTTCTGGCCATTCAAGAGTTTATACAGTCGAGTGACTGTTGTCACCTCAAAGTTATTATCTTGGGAATTTATACACTGATTCTAATGATATTGCTTTTGAGGAAACTCTTTGGTACCTAATCACTAAAATGGCCTTCACTGAATGTAACTTAATCCCTTCAACATCTCTTTATTGAGGACAACCTTTAACTTCTCAGAGTTGATGTGACTTTTAGAAACAACCAAAAGTCATTCAGAGCCAGTAAAGAGAGAGGACTGCACAATGAGAGAGGCTCTTCTATGGCTCAAATGCTTACATTAACATTTGTGTTCATGTCTCCTGGCTTATATGAATGGATTAAAAATTGAAGTGACTTCTTCAAGCCTAATGTATGATGTTTAGTTGCAAGTGCATGGGAACTTGCCTTATTTCTTGGATAGCTGATAAACAATTTCTTACCATGTTCTCTTTCCCTTGTTGAGAGACTGAAATATTTCATAATAAAAAGTCTTTTAAAAGACAATTTTTTATTCAAATAAAACTTGGGGATCTAGCTTCCCCCAAACCCACCTCTTCTCAATTATTCTTGGAACCTCATAATTTGTTTCCCTAACTTCCTCATACTTTGGGGACAGCTAGTCTACTTATTGTAAACATGCTTTAATCTACCTTAATAGATAGGTTCTATCTATTTAAGACTCACACTTGATTAGCAGGAAGCGATAGAAAATGAGGACTGATTAAAGCTTCTACTGCCTTTGCAACCAGAGTCTCACAATTCCAAACAAATGACACAGGCCGCATTCACATTTCTAGTGGGTATTTGGAAAAATTCCTATGAACGATTCATGTGCCCAATCACAGGGAGACAACTGTCCTCTTTAACACCAGTGCTCCTTCTATTCTGGTGAACAGATCAACCTCATCCAGACAGGTCAAATACAGACATGAGTGAGACAGAGGAATTGGAAGAGAACCCAGAATCCGCCAACAGAAAAGGCTTTGTGTGGAGAGACTCCAGATTTTTCTGGGCTCAAACCTTCATTCCTTTCCTTGGCTCTGCTTTTCCACCATCCCTCCACCCCAGAAGAGTCACATTTGTTCTGAAATCCACCTAGGAGAAGCATCACCTCAGGACCTGTGCTCTGGGGAAAGAACCTTGCAAATGCAGGCCAAGCTTTCTGTGGCCATCACAGCACAGTCTTCTAAAATGTCTCTGGTGAGGTCATTTAAGGCCACTGGAATGGTGACTGGACAAATGTCTATACTGGCGACTGATGATTTAGAAGCGTTTGGTGACCATGCTGGTTACAGAACTACAGGATAACCTATCTGGCCCAGCTCTGGCCCCCCTATCCCAGCTGGTCACAGGCATGGCTACTTTTAACCCAAACTGGTCCCTACTTGTAGTTCTCTTTGGTGATAAAGGGCTCTGACCCTTGATATTTCTGAGTTTAGATCAGAACTGGTAGATAGATTCTACTAGTTTCTATTACTGTAAGAAAATGCCTGACATAATCAACTTAAAAAGAGAGAAGGTTTATTTGGCTCACGGTTTTGGAGGTTTCAATCTATGGTTGATTGGCTCCATTGCTTTTGGGCCTGTGTTGAGGTAGAATGCCATTGTGCGGAGGGCATGGTAGAGCGAAGCTGCTTACCATGTGGCAGCTGGGAAGCAGAGGGGAGGGGAGAGGTTAGGTTCCAAATATTCTCTTCAAGGGCATGCCCCTGGTGACCTAACATCCTACCACTAGGCTCCACCTCTTCCAGGTTCCACAGCCAATAGCACCATAGGCTGGGGACCAAGCCTTCAACAAATGGGACTTTGGGGGACACTTATTCAAACCACAAGAATGGGTCACAGAGGTGCTGACTTCCCCAGTCCTTTCCCTGTGTGTAAGTCCCTGCGAATGGACAGTTCACTGTGGATATGGGACATACATTCTATGTATGTCTCCACCTTGGACAGGCCCCTCACTTTTATGAGGCTTGTAAGACCTGGAGGAATTCCTGACTCTCTTTCCTGATGAATATAGGGCCATTCGCTGAATTATTTTTTGCAGAACCATTTTGGAAACTGCAGCCAATCAATAGGAGCCAGAATGCAAGATGAAATCTATTTGCCATCAAGAGAGCAATAGAAAACTACTTGCCAGGTCCGAGGAGATAGAGAGCAGATGGTCTGTGTGGTGTTTCTTCCCATCTTTTTTTTAAATGACAAGAAAAATATTTATAATATGCAAAGGCATCTAGGTGTTGCTGCTCCAGAAACAGAATATCTGAAATGTTAAAATTACTTCACAATCATTTAATCTGACCTACTCATTTTGCAGAAGGGAAAATGAAGTCTTATTGAAGATCCCTCCACCTCCTTCTCTGTCTCTGGTTATGTTTCTGTCTCTCTGTCTCACTATTAGGCATATGAAACCTTCTTACAAATGGGGGATTGGGTGTTCATAAGTCTCAGTGGGAGGTAAATCTCTATTCTCATTATAGATGCTGAAAACCCTGAACTATCACATTCTCAGCCTCTCTTGAAGCTAAGGCATAGACATGTGGCCAACACCATGCTAATCCAATGTGTTTGTCCCAAATTCTGAATTGGGATCTAGATGGGTAAGGAAGCAGGGAGATTCCATTCTGATGCTGGGTTAGAACGAGCAACTATTTCAGAAACCCTAGGGTTCACACTGCAGTGGTGGCATTCCCATTCAGTTCTAGGGCAACAACGGTATCCTCCCTTGGCTGAAGCATGATTTGACAATGCTTCTACTTGCTGCCAGTATCTTAGGTTCCTGAGCATTTCCAAGTTTTCCCTTGTTTTTTCCCAGATGTTCTGAGAGCTATTCCATGTCTTATCAACAAAATACTTGTCTGCTTAAGTCAGCTAAAGGTTTAGATGGGTTGTGTTTCACTTCTGCATTTTAGTTTCTTGCAACCAAGAACACTGACTTATATGTGGCCTACTGAGGACTAGCAAAAAATACTGCTTTGTGGCAGATCTGGGATTGGGGCCATTTAACTTCCATCCCAATGTGGTTTACATGGAACACAAATCTTATTGTGCAAACACCACGATTGGTTCTATTCTCAACCTTCTGCTGGGAAATGCTATATTATCTCTGCTTTGTCTGCCCTGAGTGAAGGAATCAGCAAAGTAGGAAAGAATATAGAATCCGTTTTATTTGAAGTATATTGAGTAACAGGTTCTATTAGTGAGAAATAGGTTAGATAGAGAGGAACCTAAAACTCAAAATATCCATGGCTTCTGTGCGCTAGAATTGTATTTTCTTCCCCCATAAAGTAGAAAAGTGGAGGGTGAAGGTATGGTGACCCACGCTGTTAGAGACCCAGGCCCCTTCCCTTCTATTTTCCCCTGATCCTCAGCATTAGGTATCCACTTTAAGGTGTTAACATGTATTGTTAACATGTTGTGGACAGATGGCTCACAAAGTCTAAAGTGTTTACTACTCAGGTTTTTTGGATTTAACACATACACAAACACTTGCTAAACTTTTTGTCTATGCCAATGTCAAAAATGTGATTGGACATTATTGGGATTTGGGTTTAAAATGTCTCCCAAAACCACATGTGTGGACAGTGCAGCCAGGTTCGGAGGTGGGACATGGCTGGAGAGGTGGACTTCTGGAGGTGTGGCCTTGGGGACTGTGTCTGTCCCTGGCCCCCTCCCTTCTCACTCTGCTTCTGGCTTCCATGAGTTGAGACTGGCATTCCTCCTCCATGCCTTGCCACTACAGTTACTGCCTTGGAGCCAGCTGATCATGGACTGCCCTCTGAAACCATGAGCCCTGAATAAACCTTTCTTCCTCTAAGTTGTGTTTGTCAGGCATTTTGGTCACAGTGATGAAAAAGCTGGCTAAAACACATGCCACCCCACGTCTCAGTGGACTCAGATGATAAGGGTCTTGCAGAAAATATGTATCAGTGGAACAGAGCAGAGACCTTTGGGTTCTGGCAGCACCCACAGTGCAGTTCTGACCCCTGTTAGCATCAGTGGTAGGCGAATCACTTTGGAGAGGTCAGGTACCATGGTTTGAATGTGCCCCAAATTCACCTGTTGGGAATTTAACCCCTAATACCAAGTATTGGGATGGAGGCCTAATAAAAGGTGACTGAGTCAGTGGATTAATGTGATTTTCACAGGAATGGGTCCCACATTGTGACCGTAGATTATTTTTTAAAAAGCATGCTTTTATGGCTTCTCTCTTGCATGTCCTTCCACGTTGTGACTTAGCACGAAGACCCTTGCCAGATGTGGGTACCGTGTTCTTAGACTCCCCAGCCTCCAAAAATATGACCCAAATAAATCTGTCTTCTTTACAAATTGCCAGCCTGTGGTCCTTGGTTTTAGCAAGGCCCAAGTCATCCCTCAGTTCAAGGCATGGAACCAAGGCAAGAGCCAAGTCCTCCCTCAGAGTGCCATCCACAGGAGCAGCACACATGAGCCTCTTCTGTGGCAAACACCGGGCACCGATGCCACAGTGCCAGGAGATGGAAGTCCTTGGCTCAAACTTTTCCAGGCAAATTTAATATCTGATCATATGAGATGACTGCATCATAATTCTGACTGGTTTGACCTTTGCCCCTCTTAAGAATCATCAGGAATCATTCTATAATCAATATCATAAAAACTTCCTACAGAAATAAAGGATCTCATCTACTGAAAAGGACGATTATTCATATCTGTCAAAGACAAAATTTTATCTACTTATAGCTTCATTGATCATCTCAATTTTTCCTTCATTTGTTTGTTTGTCAGCAATTCAAATAGTACAGGTATCTACAGTAAGGATAACTGGTGTTTTGTAGTGGAATATGATGTATCTCCCTCATGTGTATACATAGTTATTATAAAGAAGACTCAGGTAGGCTTCTTACTGATGCTATCCTGTAACCAGGACAGGCACTCTACCTTTTCAAAAATACTTTTATTGTGCATTGTAATTATACATCACAATGAGGTTCAAAATGATACAGGCATATAGGTACATAGTTCTTGGTATGTTTCCCATTCATATTAATGAGAATAGTAGTGATACCTTCATAGATGGACATAGCATTATTTGAATTGTTTTCTTAATCAATTCTCCTTTTTTTCCCCTTTATCACCTCCTTCTCCCTTCCCTTATTCTACTGGTTCCTCTCCTCATTTATATGGTCGCTTTTGTTTCCTATTTTCCTTCTAGCTTCCACAGTATGAGAGAAAACATAGGACCCTTGACTTCCTGCACTGGCTGATCTCACTTAGCATACTAATCTCCAGATACATCAATTTTCCTGCAAATGACATAATTTTGTTCTTCTATATGGCTGAATAAAATTCCAGTGTGTGTGTGTGTGTGTGTGTGTGTGTGTGTGTGTGTGTGTGTCACATTTTCTTTATCTATTCATCAGTTGACAGACCTCTAGGTTGTTTCCATAATTTGGCTATTGTAATTCTAACTTTATCTTCTCCTCCTTCGGATTCTGAAAACAATTCCTTAAGCTGTGGAGCCTACACTGGCATCTGTCATTTTGAGAAGTAGCGCTCCCACCTCTTCAACACATAAAGAATGTTTCTTTTCCTTCATCACTGGTCGGTCAAGATTGACATGGAAGAGTTAAAATCATTTCACTTTTCAGTAATTGCAGCTTCCTCCCTGGGTGGAAGGAGTGATGAATGGCCATAATGAGAGCAACAGCACTAACAATAGCGAGTTTAAAAACACTTTGACAAAGTGTTCTTACAGAAACTATTTTAAAAAAGCAACAAAAATACCCAAATCTTCCAGCCCACCTTTGCGTTGGGTCATCCAGCCAAACCAACCCTGAGCATATAATTATTATTACATTATTTTTCTTTAACAGCTAAACAAAATCCTACAGTGATCTCAGTAAAAGTTGGGCAGCTGTTCTCAAGGAATGAGGGACAATAGTTCCAGGCCTGTTTGATAGAAATGAAAGAAGCCCAAGGATGGAACGAACAGACTACATTACAGGGTGGGGAAGCTGTGAAAATTGAAAGCACTGATTTTTAAAGGCAGAACACAGGCTCCCAGTACTGAGAGAGAACACCTTATGTTGTGGCTGCTTCTTGTCTCTTGCTGGGAAGCATAAAGCGAGCTTGGTAGCGGCTGAGATTCCACGTAGGTTGCTGCCTCTGCATCTAACCAGACAATTGTGACAAGACTGTGGGAGGCTATTCAGCTCCCTTAGGCAAAACAAGGCCAGTTCCTGTCTTGCACTGCCATGCGTGGCATCACAGAGCATCAAAACTGGCTTTTGGAACCAGGGAAGTGCCGCAAAATTACTACTACCCTTTCCAGCATTGAGGTTCTCAGCTTTTAGGTCAGCTGGTGTCCATGAGAGATGTGCTCTAGGACCCTGCAGCTCCAGGAGCTCCCTGAAGAGAGAGGAGAGAGAGGACTTGCACACTAGTATGGATTGCAGCTTCCTCCTTGCAAGGTTAGTATCATGGACGGTTTTGTCCTGCACAGGGCAGTCCCTGAGCAACTGAGCTGCCATGCAGGACAAGGAGCACAGGTCCTTCCTACTCACCTCTGGTGGTGCTGCAGAAGGAAATGTGGAGGGAGCCTTCCTATCCTTCCTTTCTTCCTTCCTTCCTTCCTTCCTTCTTTCTTCCTTCCTTCCCTTTCAACTCATAGTTTATTATATATAATTTATTAATGCCAGAAACAAACCAGGAACATAAATTGAGTTCATTTGAACCCACCAAAGTTTCTCTAAAATAGCATGTGTAAACACCATGCAGTTTTGTTCTACACTTGGCCTCTGCCTGCCTCTTTCTTCTCCTTCTCTTCATACTTTGCATGATCCACAACCACCTTTACCCTCTAAAGCACTGTACGCCTTCCTGTCTCAGGATCCACAACTACCTTTACCCTCTAAAGCACTGTACGCCTTCCTGTCTCAGAGGTTCTGCATGTTCTGCGTCACCTACCCACTAGCCGCCCTCAGTTTGAGTGGCCCACTTTCCATCCAATCTTCAGGTATCAGCCTGAAACATAATTTCTTATTGGAGGCTTCCCTCCTACCCCAGGTAGATTGTGTTCTTCTGCTATGCAATTTCATAGCGCCTTGTATGTTCCATGTTTTCATCATAATAATGAAAAATACTTATAAATGTCTAGGGTGCTAGACACTGTTCTAAAAATATTCACACACACACACACATACACACACACACACACACACACACACACACACACCTATATATGTAAGTATGTGTATGTATGTATAGGGAACCCTCTGTGTCCACGGGTTTCTTTTCTATAGACCCAACCAACTGTGAGTCAAAAATAGTTGGGAGCTGAAGGTATAACTCAGTGGTAGAGTGCTTACCTACCTAGCATCTGCAAGGTCCTAGATTAAATCCTCAGCACTGCAAAAAAAAAATGGAAAAATTGTTCCTGTACTGAACATGTATAGCCTTTTGTTCTGTCATTATTCTCTAAATAATACAGTATAACAAGTATGTGCATAAAATTTACATCTTATTAGGCATGTAAATATTCTAGAGACAATTTAAAGCATATGGGAGTATATGCATAGTTTATACACAAATATTACGCCCTTTTATGTAAGGGACTTGAGCATCAGTGGGTTTTGGACCTGGAACCAATCCCCTGCAGAACCAAGGAACAGCTCTATCTATCTATCTATCCATCCATCCTTCCATGTTTGGTTGAGGATAGAAAGAGTTTCTATATAGTAGCCACAAATACATAGGCAAATAGATGGGTGATGGAAAGTAGATATAGATAAATCATCAATGTCTCTTTTCCATTTCCTCATAAAAGGATTATGAAACACCAGGTGGTAAACACCCAACTGCTTCCCCTGACCATCCGTCTCACCTGTGGGTATCTTCTTGGGAGAAGAACCAGTGGAAGTGAAAAGAACATGAGATAAAATTCTGCATGCATGCCCTTTGGCCCTGGAAGATTCATTGCAAGATTTTCGCCACACTTAGTCTTGCTCAGGAAGAATGCAAATACATATATCAGTAAAAGAATGATGTTGAAAGCAAAAGCAAGCATGAACCAGCTGTACCAGTCAGGGCAGCACAGACTACTGCCACATGTCAACCAAAAAAGAAGCAACAGCTTACGTACAGTGGGAGTGTATTTCTTGCTGAGCATTTCCAGGTTGTCAGGGCCTTTTTTCCACACGGAAACCCCTGTGCTTAGGAGCCTCTGCCATGTTCAATATGTGGCTTCTTTGTTCACTGGAGTTTTCTCCATCCAGTTGCAAGGACCAACGAGGGGATCATGTGAGCAGTTTTGACAGATCGAGCATGAGAGTTGCATCTTGCTTCAGTGGTCACAAATTTTCCTCTTTGCCAAATCTCCCTCTAGCTCCCTTTTATAAAAACACGAACGATGGCAGTTAGGATCCACCCCAATAATGGGGGAGAAACATCTCATCTAAAGATCTTTAACCACATCTGCGGAATCTCTTTTGCTATGTGTGATAGTCAATCTAGTTTGTCAACTTGACCTGATCATGACACACCCAAGATCATGTGACTTTGGGTATGTAAGAGCAGATTAAACAGAAAGCCCTGCCCTGAATGTAGGCAGCAGGATTCTGATAGGCGCAGGACTTAGATAAAAGAGGGAGAAGCTGCGTAGAGCGCTGCACTACTCTTTCCAAAGAAAACGCATCTGCTCTCACCTGAGATCGTCGGCCTCCGGCTCATAGAACTGGAACTTCGCCGTTTCTCTGAAGAGCTTCTTGATCTTCTGCTCTCATCTGAGATCGTCGGCCTCCAGCCCTTCGAACTGAGACTTCACCATCGTTTCTCCGAAGAGCTTCCTGATCTTCACGTCTTGGACTGGCACTGAATTAGTGGTTGCTCCGATCCTAAGACTCCAGCTCTTAGACCGCTCGACCAGCTACTGGTTCCTCTGACTCTCCACGTGCAGTCGGAACTTGGGACTACTTTGCTTCGAACTGTAAGCCCATCTGATAAATCCCTTTTTCAAATATACTCATTCTGTGAATTCTGTTAATCTAGTGAACCCTGTCCAATACACTATGTAAGGCAATAGTCACAGATTCCAGAGACCATGACCTATGTATATTTGGGGGGTAATTTTCAACCCACCTCAGTGTGTCCTCTGGCCCTGGATGATTCACATACCTTCCAAGAACACCCCCAAAGCCTCAACCCATTACTGCATCAAATCAAGGTCCACGCTTGTATTTAAATATCATCAACTCTAAGGGAGTTGGGGGGATGTGTTGTGTGCTTTGGTGACCAGCTGGTGGCCTCTGTTCCAAAGATCTTCTGGATTTTGACCTGGTTGTCAGGATTGAGGCTAAGTTGTGCACAAAGTAGTCCTTCCTCACAATTATAATTTGGCAGCTAGGTAGGGCCCAGGAGTAGGTTTCCCTGAGAACTTTCTAGCAAAAGATTTCCCCTCCTATAGCTCTTTCTTCCTATCTAGATAGGAATGGCCACCCCAACACTGCTCCTTTAAATTCTACAAAAAATAGTTTATAAAATGAGTCCACAGTAGACAGGTCACTTCTCTGGTCTTTTTATTTAGCTACAGAATGTAGATTATTTGTCCAGCCAGCCCCCTGTGGACATGATGTGTCAAGTAATGATGGGGCATGGTACAAAGAAGATTCCTAAAGGAAGATAAGACTTCTGTGTGTTTTATTTTACTGCACGCTCACCTTGACATCTCCTCTGGGTGTCACTGGCTGTCTTCAGTGCAAAAACACAGAAAGGTAGAAAAGGAAGAGGGATGAAGAAAAAAGAGCTTCTACCTTGAGACAATTACCTCAGATGCCCTATGCTGGCATTCGTGCCAAAGCTGGCTCATCCCTGTTCAGGAATTGATGAGAATATTACCAGAAGAGGCAAATTTTTATTCAGCAGAGATAACGCTCATGATGTACCAGACATAACATGGTTTTTTGGAGCCAGACAGACCCAATTGAAATGTCATTTCCATTACTTATTAGCTATGTTATCTCAGACAAGAGTGTTTCAACTTTCTTATCCTCAGTTTCCTTGACTATAAAATGAGGACACACATGTCTCCATCACAGAGTTTTTGACAAGAGAGGTAAACGAAATGAAATATGTCAGAATGCCTGGTACAGAGTGGATGCCCAGGATGCATTGACTTATTTTCATGTTCCCCTCACTATCACACAGAAAAATTTCTGATTGGATCCAGGTGTCTGTGGAGGAAGGAAAGGATTTTTTCCTTTTAGCAGAGGTTTGCAAATGAACTGCTTTATTGACAGATGTCACAGCAGTTTCTCTTTCTTGGTAACTCATGAAATGTGTTGTGTCTTCTGAGGTCAGAATAGATTTCTTCTTGTTTCATCTCAAATATGCAAAGTCCTTAGAAATCTTGTATCAAAATTTTTAACCCCAGACAAATATGGATTTCATAAGCACACAGAATTCCTGTCCACGGTTTGCTCTCTCAGATATTCTATCATTGTAAAGTTCCCTTAAAATGAAATTGTTCTTTAGAGACATCAAAACTATTTATGTGAAAGAATGTTTTTATACATATGTATATTTGAAAACATATTTTATGAATATGGAAAACACTCAGAAAGATATGCACCACGTGGATACCCAGTGGTTTGGCAGGCCATGGGGTTGCTGGAGGGAGAGTGGAGAAGGAAAAAGGCAGAGAGGAGGTAAGCAAGAAAAAGAAGAAAAGAGAATATAGGATAGAATCTCATTTTGATCATATGTTTACATCTGTATATGTACATGCAGAAAGAGATTAGAAGAAAAATTACAAGGTTAAAACTAAAACTTCCCATTTGTAGAAATCACCATGTAATATTGCTAAATAACAAAATATTGCCAAATGAGAAGTGGCAGAGTTTGTATGTGGCATGAGTGTACTTTAATATAAACCAACCAATCATTAATGTGTCTACATAGGTGACACGTTTGCGTAGGAAGAATGAAATGTCTTGAATATTTGTGAGGGAGGTTAGACAGGAAATGGTTTGCCTTTCCTTCTTAGAAAATATCTTTTTCTTTGGTTTGGCAGGCTTGTATTGCTTTTTTTTATTTTGGAAAAATGCTTTTGTAAAAAAATTAAGGGACAAGTAAAAGAAAATAAAGATCTATTCTTTAACTTCAGAGCTGATACCATTGGTCCAGAGACTGGTTGGACACTGCCGTTCACTAGTGCTAAAGCAATGTAAACCTTTTGTCATTTTGGTGAATCAAAGGAACGTAAAGTAGCTGACATCGGAGATACAGGCCTCCGCCTGGCTTCCCCAGACCTACAGGCTTCACATTACTCCTGCCACCAGAATTAGACTTTTTTCTGGAGTTATTTCAAATTGAACCCTAGCACATGCTGGGCAAGCACTCTACCACTGACTTGCAACCCCAGCCCTTTTTGATTTATTTTATAATCAACATCTTGCTCAGCTGCCCAAGTTGGCCTCAAACTTTTGATCCTCCTGCCTCAGCCTCTGGAGTAACTGGGATTATATGTGTGCACCACTATGTCTCGCTACACTTTTTTTTCTAATTCCAAAGATAATGTTAGCAGTCTGGTAAGTTTCCGGGACACTTTCTCACTCTCTTTTGGTTTTGAGACATGGAATTCTGAAAAAATGAAATTCCAGTGGGTGGGTATCCACTCTCCCATCTAGACAGGTGGACCTAGGTCTCAACATCTGCCTGGAGTTCCACACCCCTGGGCCTTGGTGCATACACATTAGATAGTTCTTTTCTTAAAAACTGATGAAGTCACAGATTTGGGTTTGGGCTTTGAAGGTTAAAAGACTTGTTATAAGTTCTACATGTGGTTCATAAGCATTTCTCACTGGAGCTTGGGGACAAAGTCCCAGACAACTATGGTGCTATTTTACATCTCATTTGTAAACCACTGTCCTGTGACTTTTCTTCCTTGAGACCTCTTGGGGAAAGTGATGTGTCTGAAGTTGAAAAGCAGTCATTATAGGATCCCCTGGTAAAATACACCTTAATTCTATCATGAGTTCCAGTGGTCAAGGAAGTATTCAACATTCTGCCGGGGAAAGGAGGTAGCCTGAGGTGACTAGACTCCATAGTTCCCTTTTTTCTCCCACTTTATTTTTGTGGGGGAGCGAGGAGGGTATACTGGGGATTGAGCCCAGGAGCATTCTACCTCTGAGCTACACCCCCATCCCTATTTTATTTTCTACTTTGAAACAGGGTCTCGCTGAGTTGCTGAGGGTCTCACTAAGTTGTGAGAATGGCCTCAAACCTGATATCCTCCTATGTGAGCCTCCCAAATACCAGGATTACAAGCATGCACCACCATGCCCACCTTTCCTCCCACTTTAGATCCACTAGAGTGTACAAAGATTTTTTAAGGGGAAACAGAATTTGGAGAATATAGAACAAAATGAAAGTCTACAAGAAAAAAAATGATACCTTTAAAATAGGAACAGCAGTTAGATATAGCAACAGCCAAAGGAGAAAAAATGAGGACATGCAAAGTATAATATATGCAGGTGAGATTTTAAGAGCTTAATAAAATGTAGAGGGAGCTAAAGACAGCACTAGCAAAAAGTGCAGATTCTTTTCAAAAGAAGATACTATGAGCTTAAGATTTGGGGCTTTTAAAATTTGCTTTTCATTTTGTTACTGGAAATAGGTAGTATAAGATTTTGATTTAGATGATCTCTCATATTTCTTCCAAATCTAGGATTCCCTGTAAAATATACAATGGCTCTGTAACAATATGACATATTATTCTGAACAGTCATAAAGATTTCTACCAACACTCCACTCTTCATCATATAACCAAGTTGAAACATTTAAGCTAATAAAACTGTGATCAAGACATTCACAGGAACACACACAGACACACACAAAAGCCCACACTCATGCTCACACAGTGACTTTCCTGAAGCACCCAGTCAATCGAAATTAAGGACATCTTGGGAGGATAAAGCAAGGATACATTGATTATCAATCACTTCCTGAATGCTGCCCTTGCATATGAACAAGATAAAGCAAAACCTTGTTTTTTTAAAAAAATCGCTACACTGACAACCACATTTAGAGAAAAATTGTATAGAATTAAAAGCTAATAATGTTATATGTGGTATTTGGAGAATGGGAGCATGTTTTCAATTACTCTTATCCCCAGAGTGAAATATTTAGAACGTGAAGTCACTGTTGACCAGGGCTCCTCGGCTGCTCTGCCTCTTATCTTGAAGACTCTTTTCCCTGGGCAGGAACCTTAGAAGCTCCTCATTCAACAAGAAGAGCCAGAAATCAGCGGAAGTAGACACAGCTCAAGGCTAGATATAAGAGAGCAGAGATCACATGCTTTTCCAGTGTGTATATGGAACTGGCCAATGCATAGTGTATTTCTGTTTTATAACAAAAGGTTGGGCAAAGTGCTCAGTTGATGGAAGCATTGCCTTTGGTATTAGTCGGGATTCTCTAGAGAAACAGAACCAATAGGAGGTGTATATGATGGAGATTTATCATGAGGAATTGACTCACATGATCATGGAGGCTGATCTGCCACCTGCAAACTGGAGATCCAGGAATATGGTGGTGCAGTTCGAAGGTCTGAGGACCAGATTGCTGATGGTGTCTATTCTGACCATAGTCTGAAGTTCTGAGGACCAGGAACACTGAAAGTAGAATATCAATGTCCCAGCTCAAGTAGTCAAGCAGAGAACAAATTCAACCTCTCTCCACCTGTTGGTCCTATTGTGGCCCTCAACCCACAGGATGAGGCTGACACACACTGGGGAGAACCTTCTGTTTTACTCAGCCCACAGATTTAAATGCTAATCTCTTCCAAAAATGCCCTTATAGATGCACCCAGAAATAGAAATAAACAAGCTATGTGGGCATCCTGTGGTCCAGTCAAGTTGACAGGTAAAATTAACCATGACATCCTTATTAATGTGTTACTGACTGTAGTTAACACAAATGCAAAACCTCCTGGAGTTCCCTGTGAGAGTTTGTGACTGGATGTGGGAAGCAAGTAGAATACTCAATGTTTTTTGATGGGTCTAGACATCTTTGGCATAAAAATCAATGGGGAATCCTTCTTAACACACAGGTATTGGGTCCTAATCCAGACATGGTGAAACAGAACCTCAAAACTCCCTGGCACCTGTCTATGAGCCAGGCAGGACCAGTTTACCTGACTTTGGCTTGAAAGGTTCGCTATAGTTGAAGTAACATTCTTAGCTGAATATCACTTCTCTGTCTGAGAAGTAGTTACCGTTCTTTCTCTGCCATCCAGGAAATCCTTACACAGGACAAGTATGGAGAGAGTCACAATTTACATGTATAAGAGGGTAGCAAACTTTTGACACATGTTGTCCAGTAGTCTCCAGAGCTGGTTTTCTTGATCTAGTTGCCCAATGAAATGGAAGGGGAAGTCCCTATCCTATAAGAGGAGCTGATCAAAGATGGGTGGTGTCTATAAGAGAGGACAAAGAGAGTTGTACTTTTCTCATGGAATCCCCAAAATTGCAAGTTTTATTTTAAAATAATGATTTCTCCCTTGAGAATGACATTTTGCTTGGTTATAATGCTAGAATATACTCTACTGTCCCCAGCATTGCCTTGTGTTTCTTATCAACCATCTCTTACATTAAAATATGGATTTTTTACATCAGAAAAGTCATTGCTAGTTAAGGTATTTCCAAATTGTACTCTATTGTGGCCCATATACATGAAGTTATGACATATATATATTAGGTTTTGACATGAAATGAAAAGCATGGGCTCTGGACTCACACAGCCTGAGTTCAAATCCTGGCCTTGCCAGTTGCAGGTCTGTGACCTTGGACTTTCCCTCCTCCATATCATATACTTTATAGGGTTGTTGTGAGGGGCAAGAGAGCTAATATTTATAAAATGTTCCTACAGGGACTTCACGTGTTTTGCTTTTCTTCTTTCTCCTCCTCCTCCTCCTTTTTTATATGTGTAGTTGAACTGTGGATAGCTCTGTTTTTTTTTTAATCACGTTCTTTTCCTTAAGTCTGGGCTAATAACAAAAACTGAACTCCTACATCTGTACACTGGATGAGAAAGCTTAGCCAGTTTTCAGGTTGAAATATAGGCAGTTCTGGTGGCTGGTGAGCTAAATTATGATAAAAACGAATTAAGTACAAAGAAGTTTTTTAAAAAAACAGGTAAGGATAGAGTGTGTTTTCAAAATCTTTTATTTTCATTGCAACACAATAACATTTTCTTCCTAAAGCAATGGCATGCATGTTTTGAGGGAAGGTCTCTGAGTTGAATCCTCACTCTTTGGCAGTGCAGGATAAGCTGCAGTGACGTTAAACCAGGAAGCTGGAAGGTTGCATTGGGCTCACAGAATGGAATGGAGTGCCGCACTGTGTCCAACTATGAAGTTTCCAGTATACTCTCTGGGAATTTGGATTCTATTGCAGCTGATTACCAAGGGAAAATGCAGGTCCCCTGACTCCCGCCCCTACCCCAGAGAAGGGATATTGAGAAGACCCAGACTGAGGTCCTGCCTACTGGCTGCATGACTATTCTCTTCCCACACCTCCTGAGTGGTGGCACAGCAGGCCAAGTGCTCACCTCTAACCAAAAGGCAGAAAAGACAAAGATCCTTAGAGACACCCCAAGGCTGTCCTCACCCCCCCATACCTGCAGGCTTCCCTCACACCTGCATCCAGGACACATGAACCACACTCACAAGGAGCATGCCGCCCCCTTTCTCCAGGGAGCTTTCTACAGCATCTATCTACATGGGATTTGTGAAATTATGCCAAAGAAGATGGTGGAGACATGTTGAGAGTTTTTATTAGATTAATGAGAAGTTTTGGCAAGATTTAATTCTCTGAGATAACATTCATTTCTTGGATAAAGAAATAATATGTTCTGTTGTATATAGCAGCCTCCTATCAGACGTCCTATGGAGTTTCTTTCCAAATTTTAGTGAACATGCCCCTTTTGATATTAACAATATTCACTCAGGCTGAATGCAAGATGAACAAAGTGTTGAACAAAATAAATGTAAGATCTTAAGGTACAGTGTGAACAAAATGGTTATTTCATAGATGAAGAAAGTACAGAATTTCCTAGTACCACTGGAGCTTTTCTGGGTGATTTGAATCTATATTATATATAAGCACAGGGCTAGACATGAAGAAGAATGTTTAAAAATATGAACTCTTACCTAAATCCAATGTCTGTACTACTTATTTAGATCCTGGAGATCACCCCTGAGGATGGTGAAGAATAGAAGGGAACTGAGTATAGTCATCCTTTGGTATCTGGGTTCTAACAACCCCCTCAGATACCAGAATCCCTGGATGTGCTAATCCCTTATATAAAACACTGTAGTGGTTGCATGGAACCTATGCACATCCCCTCGTATAACTTAAATTATTTCTAAATTACTTATGATACCTAATACAAGAGATATGTGAGTAGTTGCTATACTATTGTATTATTTAGGGAATAATGATCAGAAAAAAAGGCTATTCACTTTCAGTAACAGGCAATTTAAAAAATATTTCCAATTTATCGTTGGCTAAATCCACAGATGGAAAGGGCCAGGCATATGTCCACGTTCCATATAATCACCAGGTGTCTATTGAAAAACAGGACAAATTGCCATTTTCAAACTAGATTACTGGAGAGTGTATTCACAGAGAAAATAGTATGTTATTACACAAGGAAGTATAGTATTTCATTGCTGAATAAAGCATTTACTCCAAGTTTTCTTTCTTAGGCTTCTATTTTAGAAGCCTAAGAAAGTTTATGTGTGAGCCTACAGATATATGTTTGCCCTAATATAAGGAATAAGACTAGGTCCATAGAGCTAATATATGCAAACTGTACAAACCAGGGTCAGGCATATAATATTCTCTCTATAAGCATTGGTTGCTATAGTTAACATCATTATTAGTTTACACATCTTTTTTTTTTGGTGTTGGGGATTGAACACAGGGCCTCATGCATGTAAGACAAACCCTCTGCCACTGAGCTATTCCCCCACCCCCAGCATCATTATTACTTTAAGTGATAGCCACCCTCCTCTCCTAAGCAATAAGCCCTAGTCTTCTGACTTGGACCACTTAGTGGGGAAAAGGCTGCATTATCTAAAAGTAAAATACATTGATATTACAAAGTGTTATCCTGTTAACCAGCAGTTTGCAACATAATGCTTCTGCTTCTTGGCTTCTCTTACATTTTTGAAATATAAGAGAGACAGCCACAACCCAAGACTGAAAAATTCTACATTTGGAGGAGAACCATGATTCAGCCTTTTCTCACAGTTATATTTCTCAGAGTGAGATAGATGTATTAGCAAGCCATACTTTTCAGAACAGAATGTCTGCCTACTACCACTGCCCTAAGAAATAGTCTCACATTTAATTCTGGGCAAACAAAGCCTTAAAGGCTGTTTTGATGATTGTTACTTCATGGTCCTCTGCATTCTGACCATGCAGACTTGGGTTTTTGACCCGCAAGTCAATTTTGGAGCATCGTGCAAACACAAGAGAGGCCTGCTGTTTCACAGAGGGACCAGACAAATGATGACTTCAAGGGAAATGACATTCCAAGAAGCCACCTCGCTCAACAGTCAAAATAGGGACATAAATTAAAAACCCGAGGCCAGATAAAACTGCTGATTTCATAGAGAGTTTAGGAAGGAATACAAGTAGGGTATTTCTTTCCAAAACAAAAGTCCTTATCACTAAGATTTGCTTTTGTAAATAGTCACAGCTGTATACAATATGTAAATATGTGTTTCAGGCTCAAAAACCACATTAAAATAGAGTTAAGAGTCTGGCTTGTATCCATCAAAGTTAGGGTAATGTCAAGATTACACCAAGTCTCCCAGTCTCCCAACACCCCTCATGACGCCAAGATTCTGCTACTCATCTGGTCTTGGGTTTTTGTTTTTGTTTTTGTTTTTCCATATGGTACTGGGGTTTAAATCCAGGGGTATTCTACTTCTGAGCTATACCCAAAGCCCTGTTTTATTTTTATTTTGAAATAGGATCTTGCTAAGTTACCACTTACTGGCCTCGAACCTGCTCTTCTCCTGTCTCAGACTCCCAAGTATGGGGATTCCAAGCCTGCACCACCACACCTGGCTCATTTGGTTCTTCTAGTGGGTTGTTTGATCACTAATCACTTTGCATCCTGAGGAAGAAGGTCTGTCAATCAGAGACTGGAGTTCAAGACTTGTCTTTGATTTCTTATCCTTTGCAGTCAATTCTAAGTCTTGGAGAGGCCACCGTTACTCTCTAAGGCTTCTCTAATAAATAAGAACTGGGGAGGTGAAAGTGTGAATGAAAAAGGATAGTGGTATTCATCACTGCACCTTGATGGGAATGAAGAGGGAGGAGGCCAGGTCAGAGCGAGGAGCACCCAAGGAAAGACATCAGGAGATCCCTGTCTAGGGATTGTGGATTTGAGACAAAGGGACATCTCTAAGTTATATCTAAACAAACTCTCTCTTTGAAATGCACTTTGTGGATTTTCCTCTGACCATGGTCAGCAAGAGTAAACCATTTTGCCATGGAGTTGTGTGGACACACGTGTATCAATGTGCCTACTGACAGAGGCTCCCAATCCGAACACATTCCCTCCCTGGTCCAACAAAATAACAATGGCATATTGATTGTGTAAACATTCCATATCTATACCTGTCATGTGCTTTTTCCACATAAATTATGAAAGTGCAAGTAAAAGGAAACATTGTCTGCCTAGACAGATCTCTAAATTGGAGAAAAGTGACTGAGTAAGAAATTGAGATATTAGAACCTAAATCCCCCAGAGTGGAAAATACTTCATATGTACCTACATGTTACGGTGTTCTGGGTGTTGGCTCTATTTCTACCTCACTTTTGCTTTGTGACTTTGGAGAAGAATAACTTTCCTCCAGTACTTCCTCTCTTCTGCCCATTACAGAAGGATAATTACTAAAAAGCATTATAAAAGTACTCCCATTTCAACAAGCTCTTTAAGCATCACTGACACAACCAATCAACCAATAAGAAAAATCAATAATAAGGAAACCAATCAATAATAAGGGAAACATAACATCTTTGCATATTCATCAAATTTTCAAAAGTATATGTTGATCACAGGTTCAATGTCCTAATTTTCATGTAAGATTTTTGTCCTGGCTGACTATACTGTCTAATGAGTGCCCTCAATTTGACCTCTTCCAAAACATTCTACATTCAAAAGACTTTCAAGTCAAATCCTCAAACATTGTCTATGAAATTCAAGGCACTGGATAGAAAAAGAAAAAGAATCCTGATATATACAGATATGTGTCAATGAAGGACAATTGTTAATTTGACACACATGGACAAGATTTATAATTATTATGTTAACAAATGTAGCAGAGATTATATATTGCACTATTCAAAGAAGTAAGATGTGAAGCTTTGTGAAATATGGCTGCCCATGTATATATTTGAGATCTTGGGCAAGTTCTTCCCCTCTTTGGACCTCAGTTTCTTCTTTAAAATGGGCCACTAATAATACCTAGTTCATTGTGAGCAAAGATGATTGTTGTAACAGATGAAATAATATACATAAATAACTTAAAAAGAGAACCTAAATCATAATGAGTGTGGGTTGAATTCTGTGCCCCCCAAGTGCATATACTCCAGTATCTCAAAGTGTGACTGTACTTGGAGACAAGGTCTTTTTTTATGTTCATTTATTGGTGCATTGTAATTATACATTTTGATATATGTCAGGGTATCAACATCATACATGCACACATTGCTCATTTAGCCCTCCCTCCAATCCCACCCTATTCCCTCCCCCTTCCCTCCCTTTCATGCTCCAGATAGTGATTGAGTCTTATAGGTTTGTGTATGTACATCATGTGCTATAGTGTGTTTCGCTCCACCCCTCTCCCAACTCCCTCAGTTAGATCACCTTCTTTGTCCATCTAAAGATTTCTTCTTCCCTTCTAAGTCCTTTCTAAGTCCAATTCTATCTAGCTCCCACAGATTAGGGGGGACATCCGATTTTTTACTCTTTGTGACTTACTAATATCACTTAGCATAATGTTCTCTAGTTCTCTCCATTTCCCTGCAAATGATGTGATTTTGTTCTTCTTTGTGGCTGCGTAAAATTCTATTGTGTACATATCCCATAGTTTTGTGATCCATTCATCTGTTGATGGACACTTTGGCTGGTTCCAAAGTTTGGAAATTGTGAATTGTGCAGCTATAAACATAGATACACATGCATGAGTCTGGTAGTGGGTTTTAGTTCTTTGGGGTGGATGCCTAGAAGTGGTATTGCTGGGTCATATGGTAGGTTCATTCCCATTCTTCTGAGGATCCTCCACACTGTTTTCCAAAGCGGTTGCACTAATTTGCAATCCCACCAATGGTGTAGTAGAGTTCCTACTTCTGGAGACATGGTCTTTAAAGATGTAATTAAGTCAAAATGAGGCCAATTGAGTGTCCCCAATCCAATATGAATGGTACCTTTATAGGAAGATCAGGATACCCAAGGAGACACACAGAATGCCCGAATGTGGCCATCTGGAAGCCAGGGAAAGAGGCTAGGAATGGATCCTTCCGTCACATCCTCTGATGAACCAACCCTCCTGGTCTTGGACTTCCAGACTCCTATGAGAATATAGAATTCCTGGTGTTTAAGCCACCCAATCCGGTATTTGGTATAGCAGCCCGAGCAGACTAACAAGTGCCCGTGTATGTTTGCTGCATAGAGAAGAGAAGACCAGAGTGGAAGGAGTGTGCACAGGGTAGGACAGGTGAATTGCACCTGGCTCCAGCTTCCCATTTGGGTGGGCCTGCCCTGGAGTACCCTGGGCAGCTCCCTCTTTCCATCACCAGGGCACCACATCAGACTGTCCGCTTAAATCAGCAAGGATATTCTGGGAAGAATCGTAGCTTCTTGCAGATAGAGGAAAAGCAGCGCATCCTCATCTGTATCAATTTATAGTTTCAGTTTGGAGGGAGACTGAGCTTCATATCATCCAAAAGTAACACAGAGACCCAAAGGAACCTCCATTCCCCCCAAAGCTATTGTCCTTTTGCAGATATAAATCAATGCCGTGTTTTGAAAATGGCTTGTTTCTTTTATGAATGTCTTGGCTTCTCCCGGCAAAGAAATTTAGAGTCCAGAGTAAAATAAAACAAGCCAGGACATTATGTTTCAGCGTCTATTCATAGAGACCTAATCAGTGCAATCATTGAACACTATGTTCTCAGTGAGTTCCTTACACTGGGTAATGTATGCAAATACACAGTTCCTTACCACAGACACAAACTGCTAATGCATCCTCTCCCAGTGAGGTCCAGGGGGGTGAGAGGAGATCATGCACCACGTTCCCTCTATGTCTTTACAGTGTCATCTCAGCCACAGCAACACCAAAAATTCTACAGAGCTCTAATAGCACATTGCTGCCAATAGCTGGATCTTTTTATTGCTAAATGTTCTCTTTCTCCTTTGTTTGTGGCATAGTTTTAAAATCACGTCGTGCAGCTTGTGTTTAGGAGAAGGAAGATGATATCTATATCCTGCAGTCAGACCCCAACAGCCCATCAGTTAGCACTTGACTGTCACAGATTGTGTGTGTGTGTGACGTCTTAAGTACTTCATTAGTCTGGGGCCCTGTTCCCTGGGGCGCCTGTATAACAGAGTACTCTGGGTGCTGTCCAAATGTCCAGTTGTTTAAGTCATTTTTATTAAATGTAGACAAGCTATATAAGGAAGAGAATCCTAGGAGTTTAGATGGTACCTCTGAAGCTTCCAGACCAGTAAATTGATGGTGGCTACCTAAACCATAATGTTGAGTCAGGTGTGGGCTTAACAGAAACAATGTCAAGGTTCATGCTGAGGTCTGATGGAAGCACAAGAATGGGGAGAGGTCCTAAGATGTGCTGAAGACTTTCCAACCCTTTCTAATTACGGATGAGGAAACTAAGCTCCAAAAACATTAAATGATACTCACAAGGTCACGTACATCCAGACTCTTTTCTACTACAAGACTGGAAAAAACCCAGTGGCATCTATAGCACTTAATTCTGCCCTCCAGGTGGCGATACTGGTCTTCATTCTCCAAGAAAACTGTAATCCAGAAAGTAGAACTAAAAACCTTCCCTCCCTAAAACAAAAGGGCCCATTCTGCCCACCCCATGATGTGCTTACTTCATATCTACATGGAGACATTTTCTGCCAAGAGATTTTTCATTAGAAATTCTGAGAGAAGGGTTGCCTCTGGTCAGTATTTACTCATCTGCAAATCGGGGACAGGACAACCCAAAGTCTGAATTCAGCATGTTGAACTTAAGTCTCTAAATCTCTTTTGAGTCCTTTGGAAAAATAATGAAATGTAAGTTTATTCTGTTAACAACATGCAAAATTATAGGTGAGAAAATACTAATGTATAGATGTAAACAAAATATTCTGCACTTAAAATGGGTAAACTATGGTGGAGGGATAAAAGTGACACTGAACCTTTCTAAAGAAATAAAAGCAAGGAGTTAAATTTTAATTCCTTGTAGCAATTATGTTTCCCCCTTGGGGAAGGACATTAAGAACTCTGTGCCGCAATGCATCTATTTTTTATTGCACCCACGAACAAGTACATCTTTCCAAACTGCCACCATTCATCGCTTTTAAATAAGAATAGATGAGTTTGAGAAGATAGGAAGATTCATTAGTCCCAGCTCTAAATATTGCAGGTGAAATCATTTTCATCCACTGCAATCTACTGCAGACCCAGAGAACAGTCAAATGATACCCTTGAAAATCACCTTTCCAAAGGATTTGTCTCTGTTTTGATAAATGCGGAGGCAGCAAGACATGGGCCCTCTGTTCACTAACCTAGCCTCTCATGCATTCTACCAGACTGTGAAGGATATTTGACCTCCATAGGAAGGGTCATTCCTATTTAAAGAGAATATCCAGAAAGCCAAGGGAGGAGGAGCCTGATATTGATGCCACATTTTAGAGGAAGTTCTGTAGCCAGTAGAAAAGTAATATTAAGACCCACTTTCTTCCAATCACCTTCACCTCCAGAAGACATAATTGAGGCCGTACCTGCTCTTTGGGAAAATCTGGCAACCGGAACCATGAATTCTACTGAGCACCTGCGTGGTGATATACATTTATTACCATGTTAGTTATCACCACATTCCAAAAGAGTAGCTATTATGATCTATAGTTTACAAATGGAAGGTAGAGACACTCGGGGCTTAAGCGGATTCCTCGGCTAGAGCATTAGTGACCAGGTAGTTTTCAGCCATGGGACAGAAATAAGAACTAAACTGTTCCTTTCTTCCCTTCCAGTAGGCCAACCCGAAGGCTGCTCTGTGCCATATTTGGTGATCAAGCTGTATCAAGCATCCTAATTCCTCACAAAGTCTTCTTGCAAAACAACCAAACCTCCACTCTGGCATTGTCATCTGGTGTACTTCCCCATGGAAGGTGGGGATCCTTAACTCTCCCAAACGTCGGAAGGCCTAGTTCTACATACTCTTTTAAGGCGGTGCTTGGAGCTTGTCTGAAATGCACACCGAGGTTAAGACATGTCTGGGAAGGATTACCTCATTCCTAACACTCATTTCATCCTGCATTTCGCTAGACTTTGTTACTTCGATGACCAAGAACTAAAACTACATGGAGCAGCCTGAATCCCCCATAGCATCTAGCCCAAGGTCTTATTCATCGTAGCTGACCAACACATGTTTGTAGAGTGACTCACTGATTGAATGAGTGATCCATCCCTAATTCTCACTGATGAGGTGTCCTTGGATGTCAGACTGTCACTCCCTTTTTATTTGCCTTTGCTGCTTCCCCTGCAGCTCACCTGACTGTCCTCTGCCATGTCACCTCCACTGACTTGACCCAACGTAATGAGGACCAAGGAGAATGACTGGGCTCAGCATCACATCAAGATTTTTTCTCCTTCATTGTTTGCCTCACTGCCAGGAGCCTGAGTGACTCAGCTCCTAGCTTAATGGAAGTGGTGTCTGTAGTGTATACAATATTCCTGGTGTAAAATAAGTGTCTCGAAACTCTTCTTACAGCCACTGTGTCTCATCTGAATGCCACAACCTTCTGGGGCTCATGAGTCTTACATTATAAGGAGGAAAGAGAGACAGAAAGGTGACGGAACCAAGGTCACATAGCTGGCCACACTAGTCCCCGGCAGATGGGTGTCCCAAGTTCCTTTCGTATCACCAGTTTCTTCAGTTGCTAGCTGACCTTGTTTGTACCCTCAGGGTGAAGTCTTCACACCAGCGACTCAGGTCCAGATGAGCTTATATATGTTGATAAACTCTACCAGAGCTTCTAAAAGTACACTCTGGTGGTCTTAGTTGACAGGGTTGAAAGTACCTGTGGAAGCATCTATTTGTTAAGAACAAAAACATTACCTGAAATGTTTAATATTTTGAAAATCACATCTCACTGAACTTGCATCAAAAATGAACATTCTCCATTCATTCATTTGCTAGGATTTGGGGGGACAGAGGTGACATAAACGGTGAGTATTGTGGGACTTCAGTGAGGGGTCCTGGAGATGACCCCACAGTCAGCATGGCTGGGGGCACCCAGACTACATAGCAGCTAATGGGCCAGGGTCTCTGGCTGAGAGAGGAGGAAGTCTATCCAGGAACAAGTGGTGAGCAATGGAGATCGAGGGACGGGTACTAAAGAGACTTGGATGGAAGGATGTTGAATTGCTGGGCCCAGGGTAGTCGATTAATATAGGCAACTTTGGGGACCATGTGGATCCAAAGAACATATTCACGTCTGTTTCTTCATTCGATTTATTATACAGTTATGTGTCCATCAACAGATGAATGGATCACAAAGTAATGGGAAATACACACAATGGAATCCTACTCAGCAATAAAGAACAAAATAATATCATTTACAAGAAAATGGAAGGACCTGCAGATCATTAAGTGAGGTCAGCCAATCACAGAAAGAGAAGGGTCATATGTTTCCTCTAATATGCACAAGCTAGGGAGTAGTGGGGATCCAAAAGGGCCTCCAGACAATGGTGGAGAAGCCTCAGTGGAGTCAGGGAAGGGGAAGGGGAAGAATGAAGTTCATTAATGGAATTACTACCATCGACCATGTGTACACATGAGCATATAACAACGTCAATCTCAGTACTCTGTACTAGGGGGAGGGGAGGCGGGGGGCACCAAGTGCTGTGTGCATGGATGTTACTGTCAACTTGATTTTCATTGTGATGTGAGACTATAACGCACCAATAAAAGCACATAAAAATTACTTTCTCCTGAATCCATTTGTTTAGGTATCAAGGGGTTAAACTAGGATAAATATACCACTTCTTAGCTCTGTGGCACCAGAGACATTTCTCTGAGCCTCCTTTTCTGATCTGGGGAAGCAGAGACACATCGACCTGCTGCACAGGGTTATTGTGAGGATAAATGAGATGATCTAGATAGGGCATCTATGACAATCATTGGCATGGAGTAGTTGCTTAAGAATTTAGTGTCTAGCTGGGCTTTCATGAGCTCATGTCCCTTATACTATACATGCATCATATTTCCAACAACCGCCTTGATCCCCAAGGTCTGGTTCCCTTGGAGACACTCTTGTAGTCATTTCTTCAGTCTGGAGGCACAATCCATTAATTAGGTAAAGAGATAGAGGATGGGTAGATAGATAGATTGCATAGATGGAGATAAGATAGTTAGGAAAACCAAGATATAGAGAGAATTGAGGTATTGTTCTCAATCCACCCACAGCCTTGTGAGACATCCACATTTAATCTTGCTGAAACCAAAGCCTGAATAATTGCAAAGGATGCTTGGATGTAGGAAGCTTCACTGCAGGTCCTGGTTATTTCTATTTCTTTCTTGTTACTGAGTAATGAAACATCACAGGAAAATGGATGCCATGAAGAAAAAAATATTCAAACCCACTCAGATACTAAAAGTGGGATCAAACAAAAATTGGAGAATAAAGAACATAGATTTTCCTCACTCTAAAGGTACATTTTAAACCCCTCTCACTCTCTTGTGACTTCAATAAATGCCTCCTCCCCTCGCCCCCGCACCTCCTCTGTCTGCCTGTGAGTACCCATGTCCTCAGCTTTTACCGTAGTAGCTGAGGTAACAAAAATGACTGTCGATGTGCAACCCAGGAGTGCTAAGGTTTAAACGGAGCGAACAGGAATACAGGCTGCAATGGGTAGGTTCTTGGAAGAAAGGGCCTGAAAGAGAGGAATCATCAAGACTAGATGTCCTGAAGTAATAGTCTGCCCCTGTCTCATACACTGGAGCAGGGAAGTGTCTCAGGTGATAGCATCCTCCATCGCCATTCACAATGTATGGGGAGCACCCTGCAAGAAATGAACACAAGTTTGAACAGTGGGTGCAGATATCAACTGCCTTGGGAATATTGACCATGGCTTACGGTATTCAAGCCCATTTATGGAGCTGGCTCAGTTCTTCCCTAGCCAGGCCCCTAGGAACAGTTTAGTTTAAGTACTTTCTAGTGAGTTGATTTCATTAATGTATGTTCCATCCCTTTTAGGTAAATGACATGCAATTTCACAGATGGGAGATCCAGTGTATGGAGAACTTAAAGTAACTTACCCAAGGTCATGCAGCCAGCAGGAAGAGGGGGGTGTGGACCCTGGCTGTCCACTCCATAGCCCCTGCTTACCGGCTGTGCTATGCTTCCTCTGGATTATACGTACGCTTTCTCTGAAAATGAGCCGAAGAACAAAAGGATTGCATACATCCAGTAACACGTTTATGTTAATCTCATACAGAAAAAAAAATGTGCCTGCTGCATTAGTTATTCAACCATAAACAATACTTAAGCAACACAGGGGTGCATCAACTTCTTTTTTTTTAACATGCTTTTATTGGTGCATTGGAGTCTCACATCACAACGAATATCTATTTGATTTTAACATACATGCACACAGCTCTTAGTGTACCCCCCTACCCCCACCCGTATGAAGTACCGAGAATGATGTTGGTATATTGTACACATTGTTCATGATAGTAATTCCACTGATTGACTTCTTTCTTGCCCTTCCCCTTCCCTTGTACCACTTCCCTTGCCCCATTGAGGGTTCTCCATTATCAACCGGAGTCCCTTGTGTGACCCTACTACTCCTTAGGTTGCACATATTAATGAAAATATATGTCCCTTCGTTTTTTGTGATTGGCTGATCTCGCTTAACATAATGTTATCCAGATCCTTCCATTTTCTTGCAAATGCTGTTATTTTGTTCTTCTTTATTGCTGAGTAGAATTCCATTGTGTGTATTTCCCACAATTTTGTAATCCACTCATCTGTTGATGGACACCTAGGTTGGGTCCATAATTTGACCACTGTGAATTGTGCTGCTATGAACATGGGTATGCATATATTACTGTAGTTTTCTAGTTTCAATCCCTTTAGTATGATACCCAGTAGTGGTATACTGGATCATAGGATGGATCCATTCCCAGTTTTCTGAGGAATCTCCACGCTGATCTCCATAATGGTTGAACTAGTTTGCAATCCCACCAACAGTGTAGAAGAGTCCCAATTTCCCCACATCCTCGCCAACATTTGATGTTTGACTTCTTAATGATTGCCCTTCTAATTGGGGTTAGATGAAATCTTAGAGTAGTTTTGATATGCATCTCCCTGATTGCTAATGATGTCGAACATTTTTTCATGTATCTATTGGCCATTTGTATCTCTTCTTTCATGAAGTGTCTATTCAGTTCAGTTGCCCACTTCTTGATCGGATTATTTGTTTCTTTAGTGTAAAGTCTTTTTTAAGTTCTTTGTATATTCTAGATATTAGACCTCTGTCAGAGGGATAGCTTGCAAAGATCTTCTCCCATTCCGTAGGCTTTCTCTTTAGGCTCTTGATGGTTTCCTTTGATGAGCAGAAGCTTTGTAGTTTAATGCTATCCCATTTATTAATTCTTGTTTTAATTTCCTGTGCTTTGGAGGTCTTGTTAAAGAAGTTTCTACCTGTGCCTATATGTTGGAGTGTTGAACCTATGCCTTCTTCTAATAATTTTATAGACTCTGATCTGAATTTTACAGGTCTTTGATCCATCTCGAGTTGACTCTTGTGCAGGGTGAGAGGTAAGGATTTAGTTCCATTTTTCTACAGGTAGATAACCAGTTTTCCCAGCACCATTTGTTGAAAAGACTGTCCTTTCTCCAAAATATGTGTTTAGCACCTTTGTCGAAAATCAATTGACTATATCTGTATCTTCTATTCTGTTCCACTGGTCTATGTGTTTGTTTTTGTGCAAATACTATGCTGATTTTATTACTATAGCTCTGTAGTACAATTTGAAGTCAGGAATTGTGATGCCTCCTGCATGGTTCTTATTGCTGAGAATTGCTTTGGCTATTCTGGGTCTTTTGTTTCTCCATATGAAATTAATGACTGATTTTTCTAGATGAAAAATGATGTTGGTATTTTGATAGAGATTGCATTGACTCTGTAGATCATTTTTGGCAGAATGTCCAGCTTGATAATATTTATTCCGCCTATCCAAGAGCAGGGGAGATCTTTCCATCTTCTAAGATCTTCGATTTCTTTCTTCAGTGTTCTATAGTTTTCATTGTAGAGGTCTTTTACCTCTTTGGTTAAGTTTATTCCTAGGTATTTGATTTTGGTTTTGAAGTTATTGTGAATGGAATTGTTTTCTGGATTTCTTTCTCAGTGGATTCATGATTGGCATATATGAAAGCTACTGATTTTTGTAGGTTGATCTTGTATCCCGCTACTTTTCTGAATTTGTTAATAAGCTCTAGTAGATTTTTGGTTGAGTTCTCTGGGTCTTCTAGATACAGAATCATAACATCTGCAAATGAAGATAATTTTAATTTTTCTTTTCCTATTTGAATTCCTTTGATATCCTTCTCTTGTCTTATTGCTCTGGCAAGAGTTTCAAGGACTTTATTGAAAAGGAGTGGTGATAGTGGGCATCCTTGTCCTGTTCCTGTTTTTAAGGAGAATTCTGGCAAATTTCCCCCATTCAGTATGATGTTGGCTTTGGGTTTCTTGTATATTGACTTAATGATGTTGAGGTATGTTCCTTCCATTCCAATTTTCTGTAGAGTTCTTAACATGAATGGGTGAATTTTGTCAAATGCTTTTTCCGCATCTATTAAAATGATCATGTGATTCTTGTTTTTAGTTCGATTTATATGAAGAATAACATGTATTGTTTTGCGTATGTTGAACCAGCCTTGCTTTCCTGGGATGAAACCAGCTTGGTCATGGTGTACAATTTTCTCAATATGGTTTTGAATACTCATGGCTAGTATTTTATTTTATTTTATTTTATTTTTGCGGTATCGGGGATTGAACGCAGGTGCGTTCTACGACCGCGCTATGCCCCCGGCCCTATTTTTTATACTTTATTTTGAAACCGGGTCTCCCGAAGTTGTGGAGGGCCTCACTAAGGAGAGAGAGAGAGAAAGAGAGAGACAGGGAGAGAGAGAGAGCAAGAGAGCTGAGGCTGACCGTGAACCCGGATCCTCCAGTCTCTGCCTCCCAAAGTACTGGGATTACAAGCGTGCGCCACCACACCCGGCTTATGGCTAGTATTTTATTTAGAATTTTTCGTCTATGTTCATTAATGATATTGGTCTGTAATTCTCTTTTCCTGAGGTATCTTTATTTGGCTTTGGTATTAATGTGATGTTGGCCTCATAAAAGGAATTTGGAAGAATTCCATCTCTTTCAATTTCACGGAATAGCTTGTGAAGTATTGGTTTTTTTTCTTCTGTAAAGGTTTTGTAGAATTTGGCTGGAAAGCCACCTGGACCTGGGCCTTTCTTTGATGGAAGACATTTTATTGCTGTTTCTATCTCTGTGCTTGCTATTGGTTGAGTCCAGTTTTCTATTTCCTCTTGGTTCAATTTAGGTAGATTGTATGTGTGTAGAGAACTTTCGATTTCTTCCATGTTTTCCATTTTATTGGAATATGTTTTCAAAGTAGTTTCTTATGATCCTCTGGATTTCTCCACTATCTGTGGTGATGGCCCCTTTTTCCTTTCTGATTTTGGTAATTTGAGTTGATTCTCTCCTTCTTTTGGTTAGGTTAGCTTGTGGTTTGTCAATCTTGTTAATCTTCTCAAAGAACCAGCTTCTTGTTTTGTTGATTCTTTGTATTGTTTTTTTATTTTCTATTTCATTAATTTCTACTCTGATTTTAGTTATCTCCTGTCTGCTACTGTCTTTGGGATTTGACTGTTACTGTTTTTAAAGATCCTTGAGGTGTGTCATTAGATTATTTAGTTGGATGTCTTCTGTTTTTCTTATGTGGGCATTCAGTGCTATAAATTTTCCTCTTAATGTTGCCTTCAAAGTGTCCCACATATTTTTATATGTTGTATCTCTATTTCCATTTAATTCCAGGATTTTTTTTATTTCTCCCCTTATTTCTTTTCTGATCCAGTCCTCATTCAGAAGTGTATCATTCAGTCTCATGTACTTATGTGATTACTTTTGGTCTTCCTGTTTTTAATTTCCAGTTTCATTCCATTGTGATCTGAGAAGATGCAGGGAATTATATCACCTCTTTTGAATTTGCTGGTGCTTGCTTTGTGACCCAGTATGTGGTCTATTTTGGAGAATGTTCCATGGGCAGCTGAGAAAAATGTGTATTCAGGTGTTGCTGGTTGAAATAATCTGTATGTGTCTATTACATCCTTTTGGTCTATGGTTTTCTTTTGGTCTGAACAATCTTTATTCATCTTTTGTCTGGAGGATTGATCTAGTGGCATGAGTGGTGTATTGAAGTCTCCTAATATTATTGTGTTTGGGTCTATTTGGGACCTGATGTCCTGAAGACTTTGTTTTATGAATGTGGGTGCACCCACATTTGGGGCATAAATATTTACTATTATTATATCTTCTTGTTGGGTTGTTCCTTTTATTAGTAAGAAATGACCCTCTTTGTCTCTTCTGATGTGTTTTAGCTTAAAGTATGTTTTGTCAGATATAAGCGTTGCTACCCCTGCTTGTTTTCTATCTCAGTTTGCATGGTATATCTTTTTCCATCCTTTTACCTTTAGTGTACGAGTATCTTTGGCTAGAAGGTGAGTTTCTTGTAAGTAGCATATAGTTGCCTTATGCTTTTTAATCCACATTGCTAGTCTGTGCCTTTTAATTGGGGAGTTGAGTCCTTTGACATTCAATTTTATTATTGCTATATGATTTTTGTTTTTTATCATTTTGAGTTCTATTTTCTGTTTGCTGTAGTGATACATCTCCTTGTTTAGTTGCCTACCTGGTGGAGTTCACCTTCCCTGTGGTTATAAAAATTGCTTTTTTTCTTCTTTGTGATTTATTTCTTTTATGATATTCTCCAGTGTTGGCTTGGACCTCATGAATTCTTTAAGTGTTTGTTTATCATGGAACATTTTTATTTCTCCATCAATTTTAAATGATAGTTTTGCTGGATATTTCAGTTTTGTTTGGAAGTTGTTTTCTTCCAGGGTCCGGAGTACTTCATACCAATCCCTCCTGGCATTCCTGACTTGGGTCGAGAAGTCTGGGGTGATTTGTATTGTTTTGTCCCTGTATGTCACCTGTTCTTTTGTTCTTGCTGCTTTTAGGATTCTTTCTTTGGCCTCTACGTTAGATATTTTAATTATTTCATGGTGTGGTGAGGTCCTTCTTTGGTCCTATCTTAATGGTGTTTATATGTCCCCTGTATGTGAATGTTGAAATCCTTTTCTATATTTGGAAAATTCTCTGAAAATATTTCTTTGAAGAGGTTTCTTATACCCTTGGTCGGTGCTTCTAAACCTTCTTCGATGTCTTTTATCCTTAGATAGGACTGTTTGTATTGTGCCGTATTTCTTGAATGGCCAGGGTGTGTTTTAATATCTTCTGTATACCATTGACTGTGTTTTCAATTTTGAATGAACTGTCTTCCAGGAGTTATACCGTGTTTTCCATGTGGTTAAGCCTACTAGAGTTGGTTTCTATTGCAGTCTTTAATTCCTTTATTGACCCCTTCATTTTGTTCAGTGTTTCTTTCTGATTCTTTCTTAGAGCCTCAACTTCCTCCTACATCTCCTCTATGTTTTATTTGAGCCCTTTAATCATTCTGAAGATCAAAATTCTGAATTCTCCGTCTTGCATTTCCTGTAGGTCAGTATCAGTAATCTCACTACTTAATGCATGTGTTTCTTGTTTCCTCACTGTTCCTCATTCTCGTATTTTCGGTGTTTTCAATTTTGTGTTTCTGTTGCCTCCGCATCATCTTTCTTTCTATGTATAAGACCTCTTGATGGTTCCTGTTGTCCCAATTGGGTCAGTACACTGCAGGCTGTGGTTCCTTTCCATCTGGTTATCCAGGGTGCAGTGTGTGTGTGTGGGCGGGGGGCACACAGTTCCGGAGCTCGAGTTTTTGCACATGAGGCGCACTTCAAGGCGCGATGTTGGATGTGGCCTCGAGGCGCGGGTGATGGTGCCAGAAGATGCCGGTCTCCGAGACACGGGTGCTGAGGGTTGCCCAGGCCCCAAAGAATGCACATGTGCTCCGGGTCCCTGGAGGCATCGCCAGAGGTTGCCCGGACTCTGATGCGAGGCACTGAGTATCACACGTGGGTCCGAGGGTGGTGCGGACTCCAGGTGTCGGGTGTTGGCACCTGAGGGTGCATGGGCACTGAGGCACAATGTAGAGAATCATGGGCAGGCCCCGGGGGAGGTGTGTGGGCTCCTGGATCTCAGGTGGCAGCGCCGGAGTGTGCCCTGGCTCTGAGGTGGTGCAGAGGGTTGCGCTGGTCTTGCGTGGCAGTGCAGGAGAGTATCCGGGCTCTGAAGCGTGGAACAGAGAGGCTCCCACACAGGTGAGAGAGGTGTAGGCTCTGGGTCTCAGGTATCAGTGCCTGAGGATGTGGGTGTCTGAGGCGGGGCACGGAGGGCTGTCCGGGTCTTCAGTGGCAGCGTTGGAGTCCAGGGAAAGGCTCAGAGGGCTGCTTGGATCATGCAGGAGGGTGCTGGAGTCTGAGGCTGGGCACGGAGGGCCTCCTGGGTCGTGTGGGATGGTGTGGGGTCGTAGGCAGGGCGCGGAGGGCTGCCTGGGTCGTGTGGGACGGCGCAGGGATGGGGGGAGGGGTGCGGAGGGCTGTCCGTGTTGCATGGGACAGCGCAGCTGGTTGAGGCAGGGCATGGAGGGCCGCCCAGGTCTCCACTGGCGTGGGGGTCCGATGGACGGGTGTTGGGGATCTCGTGGGCTCCTATCCCAGTAGGGAGGGAGGTGCATGGTTCTGGCAGGAGCCTGCGCTAGGGCAGCCTTTGAAAGGTATTCACAATATGCTGCTGGGATGGCCCCACCACTCAAAGAATTCTGCTCCAGTTTCTTGGCCCTATTTGCTGTGGGTGGGGGCCTATTAGCCCCGGCTGTAAGATCCAGGGAAAGATGGCTCCTTACAGCTCCTGCAGACATGGGATTTTTTATGGGACTCTGTAGCTGGTAGACTCTGTGTCTGTGTAGTCATACTTGGGTTACTGGATATTGGGTTTTGGTTCTTCTATGGCTGTGCGATGTTGTTTAGTTCTGAGCCCCTGAGGCGATTTTGAGACGATTTTGAGACAGGCTCATTCAGGGGCTCCTATTCCATCGCCATCTTGGATCCGCCCCCCCCCGTCAACTTCTTAAGATATCCTGGCTTACCCTGGCAGTGTATGTCCAGACCCCCTCCCCTAGGCAGCCATAGGCTACATGTTCCTGGGGTCTTCTTTATCACTGTAATTTGTGCACCCAATGCATCTTGCCCATAATGAGTGTTTTGTGTGTGTGTAGTACTGGGGATTGAACTGAGAGGCACTCTACCTCCAAACTACACACCCATCCCTTTTTATTTCTTATTTTGAGACAGGGTCTCTCTAAATTGCTGAGGCTGGTCTAGAACCTGCAATCCTCCTGTCTCTGCCTCCTCAGTACTGGGATTACAGGCACGCCCAGCTCCAACAAACATTTTTGAAATGAATGAATGTGTAGTTCTGTATTTAGTTCATCCCTTGCTCCACCAAGGGTATTTCCAAGTACAAGTGATTTGGAAACACTAGCTTAGACTGTGAAACAGATGGAAAGAGGGGGATACTGTGGGAGTAATGTTGTGAGCGCACCTTCGAGGCCAATGTAAAAACCAAGGCACAAGGTCAGTTCCAGGAACCCTTCCTATGGTCTGTGATTTAGCGGTTTGAGAGAACCATGGAGGACGTCACTGACAGTGCAGGTGTGTGTGGTCAGCATTAGCACACACGCCCACAGTGGGGATGATGCCATTTCAGTTGGGTCTGGCCTGAGGCTGTTGCATGCCACAAGTTTCATGTGGAATTGGAGAAGGAATAAAAGCGCTTTCCTCTGGTCTTCAAGGACCAGGTAGGTCTCCAGAAAGAGGAACCAGATGGAGTTGGGGCCACCTGCCTCAGCTATTGATCCAAAATGGTTGTGTTACAGAGGCTTGATCCTTCAGCTCAAATTCTTGCCAACCCACAGGAAAATTTTCCCTTCCAGCATCTTACAAGGGCATGACCCTAGAAGGCATTCATTCATTGCCACTTGGACTGAATAAACAGAGAATACTGACATTTCCAGTTTGGTATTCTGAGTATGAAATTGGGTGACAAGGGCCCAGGGTGTTGGAATTTTGAGATTTGTGGACTCCTGAGTCTATCCTAGGGGGAATTTGTGGGTTTAGGGCAGTGCCCTTCCACTATTGAACAATTAACAAATCCCAGCGGCCCAGCCTGAGACTGGCATGGGATAACTAAGAGTTTCCCAAAGGGGAACATGGTTGGCTTTATATCATTTAAAAATGACCCTTAGTCACTGGAATAGCAAATCCCTATTTTGAGAGAGGTTTAGGTCCTAAATTGGATTACATGTGGGGGCTCATTTCTTCTTCATAAAAGCATTAGTGGAACCAGGTGTGGTGTCATATGCTTTTAATCCCAGTACTTGGGTGGCTGAGATAGGAGGACTCAGGTTCAAGACCAGATTCAGCAACTTAGCAAGACCCTCAGCAACTTAGTGAGACCTTATTTCAAAGTAAAAAGGGCTGAGGGTGTAGCTTGGAGATAGAATGCCCCTGGGTCCAATCACCAGTACCACAAAAAGCAAAAAATGAAAACACTAGTGGCCAAACTATGGTGTCAACCACTAAGACAGAGGACAGAAGAGGGGAGACAGAGGATGCTCCCAAGTAGTTCCATTCAGGCAAGTCTGCATCATAGAGAATTTGTTTGACTCATTGCTCAGAGTGACCGTGCTGAGGCGACAACTTGGAGAGCTGACAATATGCTTGTCTTTCTCTGCTTACTCAATGTCCCCAACCCCTGTGACACTGCAGACCTTCCTTTGCAAAATGAATCCTGAGCGCCGCAGCAAAGCAAGTACAAATCAGCCATTGCCGAAGAAAACTTCAAACGTCCCCAAAATGGGAGATATATGAAGAGAGCAAGGCAGGTGTGTGTCAGATAAACATGCAGGTAACCTTTTGTTTGCTGGGTAGAAAGAAATCAAAAGCACACACTTCTCTTGCCCGTGGAAGAGGAGGTGCTGTGGACTGTGTAACGACAGGTTGCTCAGTCTAAAGTGCACAGAAAATCCAATTGCAAGTGAGCTGGCCACAGAAAAGGACTGGATTCACTTATCATTAATTAGGAGGAATAAAGAGAGACACTGGGAGATGTGGAGCTTGGGGTTATGGGTAGTGAAAGGTACTTAATGGGAGGAAACATATTGTTCCTGGTGCTTTGGAAAATCACTTCAAGCGGTCTCTGGCCCATGGTGTATGTCCCAAAATTTGCACCAAGTAAGATCCAAAGATATTTCTGATAAAACCATATTCCAGGAAACATAATCTTAAGGGTCCAAGCTGGGAAGAGTGAGTTAGTTTGGCTCCTGATAAAAAAAAAAAAATGAATCTTTTGGCCTGGCCTGTATGGAAAGACTTTTTTTTTTTTTGCCCAACTGATAAAATGCACACCACTGAATGAGGTTCTGCATACTGTTGGTTGAGATTGGTGTGAAGCCCAGAGAGCCCACTGATTATAGACTGTTCTTTTTTTTTTTTTGTACCTCTTGGTGCTGAATTCTCTTTCTTGGGGTGAACTCACTATTCCTTTACTTGATTGAGAAAAAAATGAACTGCTAAGATCATGCAAGATAGGAACAACTGTAAGGAATTATAATGACAGAAGAAGCCAGATAGACATACTGCACAGCAATTAAGAATCTTCTGTGGGGATTCTTAATGTTGGAACATCCTTTTTCCCCAGCTTTTTAGCCAGGAGTGAGATTGGAGAATTATTTTAATCTTAACTCTATTTAGAAGACTGGAGTGTTCCAAAGAGAAGAGTTTTGCTGAGCATTTTAAACAATTGATTCCAGATGGATTCTCTCTGTATCATTTTTGGAATTGTTTTCTCTAAATGTGTTTGTTCTAAAGATAGAATGCACATATCCACTGGAAATTGAAAGATGTTAAAATATTAAGCAACAATGAAAGCAAATCTTGCCACACTCTGATTTCAATTGGGAAAATGGCTTTAATTCTCTCTTCTTCTTCTTCTTCTTCTTCTTCTTCTTCTTCTTCTTCTTCTTCTTCTTCTTTGGTGTTTCAATGAGGCATCTGAGGCATTAACCCTGGCAGGAGAGGGACCACAGGATGAATGTTTAAGAGAGATACTTCACATCTCTACTCAGGCACATACTTTGAAAATATTTTACAATAATATGCATGACTTTGAGAATATTTTACAGTAATATGCAAATTAGTTTTAGGAATGATTGGAATTGGAAGTCTTTGGAATGAGAACTGTAGTTAAGTGTGAGTTTGTAGATGGGAGAGAGAGAGCAGTTCTAGTGGAGAAGCCAAGATTAAAAATCAAAATCTGATTATCACCCATATTCTACTGCCCAATGCTTCCTTCCAAGTGGTTGTGATACAATAATTCCCGTGCAGAGGTGGCCGAGCACTGATCAAAAGAATAAATGCCAGTTGTAAGCTTCCAGCAGGACTGTAACTATGCATCAAGGTGACCAACAGGCACAAATTGATGTTCCAGAGACTCAACACCCTTACTACACCTACGACCAGGGTGAAAGTTCATGTGTTAGCAGGTGTAGTGGTACACACTTGTAATCCCAGTACTCGGGAGGCTGAGACAGGAGGATCTCAAGTTCGAGGCCAGCCTTGGCAACATAGTGAGATACTCAGCAACTTAGAGAGACACTATTTCAAAATAAAAAAAAAATTACCTCGGGGCATAGCTCAGAGGTAGAATGCACCTGGGTTCAATTCTCAAAACCAAAAAAAGGGAGGCTGGAGGTGTAGCTCAGAGGTAGAATGTTCCAATCCTCAGTACCATAAATAAATAAATAAATAAATAAATAAATAAATAAATAAATAAATAAATAAGGCTGGGAGTGAGGATCTGAGTTAGAAAGTCCCTAGGATCAATCCCCAGTAACAAACACACACACACACATACACACACACACACACGAAAAGAAAGGAAAAAAGAGAAAGAGAAAAGAAGTGCATGTGTTATCTTGTTCTGTGTCCCTAGACATAGATATTTTGGCTACAACTGATTGAACAAGAGATTTGCTTCTCAGCTAAAAGCCACATAAAACATATGGCAGCCCAGTGGCTTATAAAGTGACAAGTGCCAGATAAGTGTGCTCCTGTGGGCGGCAGTGAAGAGCAGTCAACTTAAGAAGAACTATTCTCTGGAGAAGTTGGATGAGTGATACAAGACATAGATAGAGGGAGAGACACTTCCAGAAGGTGAGTGTTGAGAATGGTGAACTCACTAGAGCAGGGCCTGATTGGATGCTAGAGGATGCTTGAGGTCCCTAGGATCTACAGTGATGCTCCACTTCTATGTGACTCCGACTGCGGGGGAATTGAGTGGTTTCCTGACTCTCCTTGTGTCCCTGAGTGTTCATTGCTAAGTCCCCACCATCTGAGGTATCACAAACCTGTCTTTCCTCCATGTGACACAAAGTAATAATAGTAATAGCTATAATCATAAAATGCTTTCTATTTAAGTAGATTTTAGTTAATTATTCCAAAAGCCTAGGAAGTAGATATTATACTTATGATAGCCATTTTACAGATGAGAACACAGAAGAGAAGGGGGTTCAAGTGCAATAGAAACCTTCTTATTGAATACAATAGGAATCAATTATCGGTCGATTAATTGAAAATGCCAATTGTTTGAAACAAGGCATTGTTAAGAACAGTTTCAGGCATATGTTAAACGTTGTATTTTCTTTAAAACATATGCATTTATATCCATTTGGCAGGGCCTTTTCTTTCGTAGAGGGTCTGCTAGTTGAAATTCAGCACTGTTTTTCTGGCAGAGACTACGCATGTAACATGTGCTCAACGCTTTCTAGTTTTAGTTCTTCTGATGTAAATAAACCTGGGGACAAATGTGAAGCAGTGTGATGCAGAATCCTCCTAGGCTTCTGTTTTACTGTTCTCGAATCTCTTATAGTGATTTTTCCAACACCCAGTTTGCATGATTTGCTTACATCCTCTCCTTTCAAAGCATTCAGCCTAGTTTTCATAGAAATCAAGAAAGCACCTTTTTTTTAACAATCAGATTTCATCACTTATCATATTTAATTAAGTTGGTTGATGACAAATGAAATTAAGAGTTTTGAGAACTAACTCTCAAACACCTTACCGGGAAAGAGCAGAGATATGTGGACCTACCACAGAGATTCTGTATCCCTAAAGATGGATGTAGCTCTGTAGTGTCTCACGTGGAACTTTGCCACTCCTCAATTAACATTAGAATATATATCCCTTCTCCTTGAATCTGAAGAGGACTTGGTGGCTATGTTGACAAATTATGCTATATGGTTTCTAAGCATAAGTCATAAAATGCACTTCTGCCTTTCTTTTTCAACACTGCCTCTTGAAAGCTAGCTACATGCTGCAAGGAAATCTAAACTGGAAATACCCACATGGAAACTGTTATGATTTGGATGCAAAATGTCCCCCAAAGCTCGTATGCAGCCATGTTCAGAAGTGCGATATGGCTGGAGGTGGGCACCTGGGGGTGTGGAAGGGGATAGTGTCTTTTCTTGGGCCAGCTGTTGCAGCGCTCTCCCTTCCCTGCCACCATTAGCTGATGCAAACTCTCACCTTCTCTCTCCACTCCCAGCCATAATGCCCTGAGGATCTGCAGTCATTGCTCCTGCTTAGAAACCAGCCCAACATGGACTGAAATCTTCAGAACTATAAGCCCCCAAATAAAATCCTTCTAACTAAAGTATGCATGTCAGGTGTTTGGGTCACGGCGATGAGAATCCTGACTAAAACATAGAGGAACCAAGGCTTCTCACTCAGTCCTGGATGAGACCCCAGTTGACGTGGGCACTAACTAACCAGCCATGTGAATGAGCTAACTTGGAAGTACCTCCCCCAGTCCTCAGTCAAGATATTCCACCTTATACCACATGAAGTAGAGAAGAGCCACCTTGCTAAGCCATTCCCAATCATAGCTTAGTTGGCAAATAAAAGTTATTTTATCTCAAGCTACTAAGTGGGATGGTTTGTTATGCAGCAGTGGGTAACTGGGATAAGTGTTTTTATATCATCAGATATGTTTCCCAGAGGGAACAGAGAGCACGTATCAAACAGTGGGTCGACTAGGTAAACTTCTATTATAACCTCCCAAGATTACACAAATATTTAGAGATAAAGCCTAGTTTTTAATTCAGCTGGTAGAATTATATTACTTTAGCCCTAAAAAACATGTAAAAGGCCCCTACTGAGGCATATGTAGAGAAGCTGATGATACATAATAATTTGATTTCTTAACTCTGTGCTTATAGACAAGCTCCTAACATTTAAAGGGTCCAAGGCAAGAGTACAAGGTAATACAAGAATAAAGAGTTAAAAAGTGTCAAATAGAATAAGCTTTATGTTATTAACTTTATAAATACCTTCACAGAATTGGGATGACTAGGTGTGAGTTCAGAACTCTTAGACTCTATTGCTATGCCCCTTGTCTTTCTACTCCTGGATCCTTCCCTTACCACCAGGACATTGGCCACATATGTATAACCTCTAGCCCATATGTCCAAGCTTCATTTACACATCTTATTTACTCATGGAAAGCCTCTTGGTCAGCCCCAGGTACTAGGGATGGCCATGCTGGAGAATGGTTGGCCCCATGATAATGAACACAGAGAAGAGGCCTTTGCAAGTGTCTGGAAGGAGATGAGATATTTGGGCAAAAAATTCTGGGAGATGTTGCCTGGAACATGGTCTAGAAAAAGAGGTGGGCTCTAGTAGGACTGTAGATGAACATGAACCCCTGGAGCCTGTGTCCTTGTACCATCTAAAGAATGCAGCTGGAGGGGACTGGAGTGGCAAGTGAGGCATCCATGGCAGGTCTTCCATTCTCAGCTCTAAGGACAGAACCACCCTACTTCCCAGTTGGTGCTTTTCTCCAAAACCTTTTCTTCCCCCTCTTTCAGGATGTCTGACACATGATTGAGGATCAATGAGTATTTACCCAATAAATTAATCTAGTTCCAAAAAATGGGAATGTAAATTAATGTAGCCATTATGTAAAACAGTATGGAGGTACCTCAGAAAACTAAAACTAAGCCGGGCGTGGTGGCACATGCATGTAATCTCAGTACATGGGAGGCTGAGACAGGAGGATCGCAGGTTTGTGGCCAGCCTCAGCTACTTGTGAGGCGCTCCGCAACTTAGTGAGACCCTGTTTCAAAATTTTAAAAAATGGGCTGGGGTTGGAGCTCAGAGGTAGAATGTCCCGGGGTTCCATCCCCAGTATTACAAACAAATAAAAGAAAAACTAAAACTAAAACTGCCACATGACTCAGTAATCCCACCACTGGGCATATACCCAAAGGAAATGAAATACATGTATCAGAGGGATACCTGCATTCCCATGTTTCTTGCAGCACAATTCACCATAGCCAAGAAATGGAATCAATGAGCTGTTCATAAACAGATGAATGGGTAAAGAGATGTGGTATGTGTATACACAATAGAATATTACTGAGCAATAAGAATTAAATGCTATCATTTGTGGAAACATGGATGGAAATGGAAAACATGTTAAGTGAAATAAGCATAGAAAAAAATACTACACATTCCCACGTATATGTAAAAGCTAATCTAGATCCTACAGAAGCTGGTGGTATAATAGTGGCTACTAGAGGCTGGAAAGGGTAGTGGGGAGGAGGGATGGAGGAAAATTGAATAAAGAGTACCAAAATACAGTTAGACAGGAAGATTAAGTTCTAGTATTTACACTTCTTCAGCACAGTAGTGACTACAATTGACAACAATTTATTATACACTTTATAAAGAACTGGAAGAATAAATTTTGAAGCTTCCCAACATAGAGAAATGATAAAAGTTTAAGGAGATGTAAATGCTCATTACCCTGGTTTGATCCTTACACATCATGTGCTTATATCAAATTATCACACTATGCCCCATAAATGTGTATACTTATTATTCACCAATTAAAAATTACTACTAGTCATAAACTTTTCCATTTTCAGTCTCAGGTGCTGCTAGAGTTTAAGACTTTCAGCACTGAATAAGGACACAAAGTTGGGATAGATTCCAGACTTTCAGCATACCTCTGATCATAACAAGAATTGATTTCTAAATGACTCTAAGGAGCAAGCATGATAGACTTGGCTCAATTACTGGGAGTACAAAGTAAACACCAGACATTCCAGAATGAAACTTTAAGGATTATCCCAAACTTTTGCCCCAATGATAACATTTTCACGGACACAAACAGTTACAACCTCTCTCCCCATGTACATACCACCTCCATACCCAAGTATGCACATTCTTTTGGCAATGACAAATAAGTAAAGTGAAAATGAGTGGAGCTAGTGGCTGCTTTGCTGTTCTGTAGAATGTGGCAACTCTGCATTTAGGAGATTTATTTTAAAAGAACTACCCATTTTGATTATATGTTCAGAGCAGCCTCCGGGGAACCACAAGACCTCTCCTGTCCAACACTAGTAACTAGCAGCAGTGCTCTTTTATTTGCCAGACCTATAAGTCACAGATCTTTCAAGCTTATGCATATCGCAGATACTATTTTCAAGGATATTCGCTGCTATATCCAGAAAATTGTTACTCATGAATGTTAGCTTGGCATCTCTGTGACCAAAATACCTGACAAGAACAACTTAGACAAGGAAAAGTTTGTTTTGGCTCAGGGTTTCAGAGGTTAAGTCCATGGTTGGCTGACTCCACAGCAGAAACATCATGGCGCAGACCATAGTGAAGGAAGGTTACTCAGTTCATGGCAGTCAGGAAGCAGAGAGAGATGGGGGGCTAGGATATAGTCCCCAACACCACATCCCCAGTGGCCTGGTTCCTCCAACCACACCCTACCTGCCTACAGTTACTACCCATTAGTCCATTCAAATTATTAATCCGACAGATGGATTAATTATTAATCCAACAGATTGATTAATCCACTGATGATGTTAGAGCCCTCATGAACCAATAATTTCCTAAAAGCCCCACCTCTGAATTTTGCTGCATTAAGGACCTTGCTTTCAACATATGAGATTCTGGGGGACATTCCAGATCCAAGCCACAACACCATGGAAGCTGTTGCTTTAGTTAATTGGAGCTAGGTGTTTTTACTACTATTTTAGTTCAAACATAAAGGACTTGAGTCATAAAGTCCTATAAACATGCTTATCTGTCATTTTGATTAAACTTAGTTCTACCAACGGAAAAAAAATAAAAAGACCAACTAAGGTATATTCTAAAGTAATTAAATAAAAGTAAAAGGAAGAAGAAAAGTAATATTGTCATAGAGCATTTCTATCAATAAAGTAAGTTTACTCTTATTTGGAAGGGGATTAATGCAAATTCTTCATAAATATGGGTTTGTGAAGATCTCCAATGGAACAGAGGTGTTGGAGCATAATTTTCCCAGGGTGTAAAACAATTCTGCAGTTAGAATTCTGTTTCCTGTAAGGCCAGCAGATCCAGGCAAGTGACAGAAATCAAACCTATGAGGAATGAATCTGCATTCTCACCTGGGACATTCTTCTGATATTTAAAACTTCCCTTTGCTCAGAAGGAATCCATCTCTGCCTAAACTCATGATGGGCACTCCGGGCATGAATATGATTGAAAAAGAATTACATATGTTAATGTTTTAAATGGTGCTTTTAACTTGAGAGATGTTAAGGAAGTTTCATGAATTTTGAGGAGAAGAATATAAATGTGGAAAGTTAATCTATATAAATTTATATAATAATTTATATAAATAAAGTTAGTTTCTAACTGAGTTCCCCTCTATTTCCATTTGAGGCTAAAAAGCAAGAGAAAAATTCACTTTTCCCCCATTCCCAAGGCTATGTTTTCATTTTTTTCTGTTGTGAACAATTTTTTTTGTTTTGTTTTGGATCCATTATTGTTTTTGTTATATTTTTATTTCCCTTGTATCCTAGAAAGGGGAACGTGAGATATACAGGAAAGAGATATGTGGTAGGCAGGAGAATGACCCCTCAAATATGTCCAAATTCCAGTCCCTGGAACCAGTGAATATGTCACCTTACATTGCAAAGGGGAATTAAAAAGCAAAATTATTCAGAGTGAAAGATGCAGATTAGTTATTTTAACAGTACTATGTATCTGGGGATATAGTTGTGGCAGAGTACTTACCTAGCATCGCCACGCTCTGGGTTCAATCCCCAGCATCACAAATAAAATAAAACAAAAAACCACTACTATGCAAAAATTAACTACAAGAAAGCAAGTGTGACAAAATTAATACTGTCAAAACCATTCTCCATACCAGAGACAGATGAGATCCTTTAATAAGGTAAAAAAGTCAGTTTATCAGTTATTCTCTATGTGCACCTGTATACATCTAAAAACACTTTCAAAACACATGGGGCAAATACAGGAGAAATAGACAAATCCACAATCATAGTGGACTAATTGAAAAAAAACATGTAGATAAGAAATCTGCCAAGATATAGATTTGAACAATATTGACCAGTTTGTGTTAATAGGAATTTATAGAACAGCATACCCAAACTGCAAGAACTTCTATGCTTTTCAAGAATCCATGGAATCTTCATGGATCCTCCATTAAATGTGGCCACAAATTCATTGCACTGCCTCCCTTCAAGAGGTAGAGCTGTCTTTTCCACCTCTGTGAGCTCATGGTATGACTTGCTTGACTAATAGAATATGGCAGAATTGAGGCTACACTACTTATCATCAAGGCCTCAAGTCCCTGCCCCCTTTGGAATGCCTCTGCCATTCTGCAAGGTGACCTCTGTGAGGCTGGAAGACCATGTGGTGAGTGGCCCAGTCCTGCCCAGGTGCCCGCTGCACCAGCCCCCAGCCAACCCTCCAGTTAAGTGCAGCTTCATGAGTGAGATCAAGGGAAATTAGCAGAAGAATCATCCAGACCACCAAAGGAATTATGAAAACTAATGGATTGTTTTTCTTAAGTCTCTAAGTTTTAGGGTGGCCTATTATAGAGCAATAAATTGCTGATGATTTGGCCAGAAGTCATCTCAATAAATTTCAGTAGACTTAAGTTATGCAAAGTATCTTCTTTGAGCACAATAAATTAAGTTATAAATACTATAAATCAATAGTAAAAAGACATCTATCAAGTGCATGAATACTTTGAAATTAAACAACATAGTTCTAAAGAGTTTGCAGGTCAGAGAAGAAACCACAAGGGAATTTACAAAAATAATTTGAACAGAATGATAAGGAACTCATCCAAATTTATGGAATTAAAATAGTACTCATGGGGAAGATTATAATTTTAAGTGCTTATATTAGAAAATAATTCAGATTTAAAATCCATGGTCTAAGCTTCCACTTTAAAAAGCTATACATAAAAGAGGGGGGTAAACCTAAATTTATTAAATGACAGGAAATAATATAGTTATTATTTACAGATACAATATTGACTGTTATGTATGTATAGTATGCCAGTGGTCAATGATTACAACAACAAAAATTAGAATATGAATTTAGCAAGGACTCAGGATTTAAGGTCAACACAGAAAAATCCATTTATTTCTATTTACTAGCAATGAACAACTAGAAAATAAAATAAAGCACCATCTATAAAATATAAAATACTTAAAAATAATTTTAACGAAGGTTGAAAATGATCCTTATACTTAAAACTATAAAATATGGTTAAGAAATTTTTTAGATTTCATGTTTGTTATTTCTAATTAATTTTATTGATGCATTACAATTGTACATAATAGTGGAATTTATTGAGATATATTCATATATACACATAGCATAATGCTTATATATTCAAAGATTCAATATTGTTACAATGTATATTTGTCCCAACTTCAGCTATAAGTTCAATACAATTCCACAATATTTTGTAAAATTTGCAATCTGATTCTCAAATGTATATGGAATTATTCCAGAATAACTAAATCTATTTTGATAGGAAAAAGACAAAGTTGGAGAGTGTACTTATGCCAAAGGGTCTCAAAACTTAATGTATTAAACTATAACTACTCATAGTCATGTTTACCCAAGGGAGTATTTGTGTGTATGTGTGGTACTAGGGATTGAACCAAGGGGCCTCTGACTTATACCCTCAGCCTTTTCATTTTGAAACAGGGTCTTACTAAGTTGCCATGCGGCCCAAGGGAAATATTTTTAAACACATGCTCATAAAAAGGCATGTGCAAGAAAGTTCATAGCCATTTTCTCTGTAATAGCACCAAATGGAAACAGCTTAAATATCCATCAAAAGATAATGGATAAACAAATTGTGATATATTTATGTAATAGAATTTTGCACAATGATGTGGATGGATCTCAAAACTATTTTGAAGAGCAAAAGTTTTCAGCTATAAAAGCACATACTGTCATACAGTGTATACCCATATATCATCTATATGAAGTTCAAGAATAGCCCAAACTAATCTATCTTAAAAGAAATTATAAGAGACATTGCCTATGGTTCAGAAACTATAGGCAATATCAAAGGCAAAACTATAGGAAATATGAAGGAACTATTTGGGGTGATGAATTATTCTATCTAGATGGAGGTGGTTGTTGCATAGGTGTATACATCTGTCTTATCAATTGTATGCTTAATGTGTACATTTTGTGATTTCTAATAAAACCAAATAAAATTAGTTTAAAAGAAAACAATGAATTAGTGCACCTGCCAAGAGTGTTTGTAAGACTTGGGACAAGTCAATTCCATAAGGTCAGAGACCAAAGCCTGGAGCTGATTGCAGGACCTGGTGAGACCCAGATGACAAGTGTCTTAGTGAGATACCAGCTGGGGAGGACACAGTAGGGACCTGTGGCTTAACTTCCTTGGAGCCATCATGCAAGACCAGGTGACACAGGACCAAGGCTGATGGCAATGAGCTACACCCCAGGTGGAGGCCAGTGGAGCCTGGGATGTGGGATCATATGCAGACTAAACAGCCACTGATGTTACATCTCCCACCACTGTGATATCGTGCAAACTTCTCCCGATTTTACCTCTGCTTTTTGAGTGAAAGGAAAGAAAAAAAGAGGAACATTAAAATTACTTTAAGAAAAGGTATTTACCCCACAGAGAAGTTTTTATTTTGTTTTTCTTTCTCTTTTTTTATATATGTTTTTATTGGTGCATTGTAGTCTCACATCACAATGAATATCAGTTTGGTGTTAACATACATGCACACAGCTCTTGGTGTCCCTCCCCCCCGCATTCCCTCCACATGTAGCACTGAGAATGATGTTGGTATAATCTCATATGTACACATTGTTTATGATAGTAATTCCATAGATTCACTTCTTTCTTGCCCTTCCCCTTCCCTTGTACCACTTCCCTTGCACCACTGAGTGTTCTCTGTTGTCACTGGAGTCCCTTTTGTGTCCCCACTACTCCCTAGGTTGCGCATATTAATGAAAACATATGTCCCTTCTTATTTGTGATTGGCTAAACTCACTTAACATAATGTTCTCCAGATCTTTCCATTTTCTTGCAAATGCTGTCATTTTGTTCTTTTTTATGGCTGAGTAGAATTCCATTGTGTATTTCCAATAATTTTGTAATCCTTTCATCTGTTGATGGACATCTAGGTTGGTTCCATAATTTGGCCACTGTGAATTGTGCTGCTATGAACATGGGTATGCATATATTACTGTTGTTTTCTAGTTTCAATCCCTTTGGTATGATACCCAGTAGTGGTATAGCCAGATCATATGGTGGATCCATTCCCAGTTTTCTGAGGAATCTCCATAGTAGTTGAACTACTTTGCAGTCCCACCAACAGTGTAGAAGAGTGCCAGTTTACCCACATCCTCGCCAACATTTGTTGTTGTTTGACTTCTTATGATTGCCATTCTAATTGGGGTTAGATGAAATCTTAGAGTAGTTTTTATATGCATCTCCCTGATTGCTAATGATGTTGAACATTTTTTTCATTTATCTATTGGCCATTTGTATCTCTTCTTTCGTGAAGTGTCTATTCATTTCAGTTGCCCACTTCTTGATTGGGTTATCTGTTTTTTTAGTGTAAAGTCTTTTAAGTTCTTTGTATATCCTAGATATTAGACCTCTGTCAGAGGGATAGCTTGCAAAGATCTTCTCCCATTCCATACATAGGCTTTCTCCTTAAGCTCTTGATGGTTTCTTTGATGAGCAGAAGCTTTGTAGTTTAATGCTATCCCACTTATTAATTCTTGTTTTAATTTCCTGTGTTTTGGAGGTTTTGTTGAGGAAGTTTCTACCTGTGCCTATATGATGGAGTGTTGGACCTATGGCTTCTTCTAATAATTTCACAGTCTCTGGTCTAACTTCCAAGTCTTTGATCCATCTCGAGTTGACTCTTGTGCAGGGCAAGAGGTAAGGATTCAGCTCCATTTTTCTACAGGTAGATAACCAGTTTTCCCAGCACCATTTGTTGAAAAGACTGTCCTTTCTCCAACGTATATGTTTGGCACCTTTGTCAAAAATCAATTGGCTATAGGTTTGTGGACTTCTTTCTGTATCTTCTATTCTGTTCCACTGGTCTATGTGTTTGTGTTGTGAAAAGGAGTGGTGATAGTGGGCATCCTTGTCATGTTCCTGTTTTTAAGGGGAATTCTGGCAATTTTCCCCATTCAATATGATGTTGGCTTTGGGTTTCTTATATATTGACTTAATGATGTTGAGGTATGCTCCTTCTAATCCAATTTTCTGTAGAGTTCTTAACATGAGTGGGTGTTGAATTTTGTCAAATGCTTTTTCTGCATCTATTAAAATGATCATGTGATTCTTGTTTTTAGTTCGATTTATGTGGTGGATAACATGTATTGCTTTGCGTATGTTGAATCAGCCTTGCTTTCCTGGGATGAAACCAACTTGGTCATGGTGTATGATTTTCTCAATATGGTTTTGAATGCGCGTGACTAGTATTTTATTTAGAATTTTTGCGTCTATGTTCATTAATGATATGGTTCTGTAATTTTCTTTCCTTGAGGTATCTTTATTTGGCTTTGGTATTAATGTGATGTTGACCTTGTAAAAGGAATTTGGAAGAATTCCATCTCTTTCAGTTTCACAGAATAGCTTGTGAAGTATTGGTTTTAGTTTGTCTGTGAAGGTTTTGGAAAATTCGGCTGGAAAACCATCTGGACCTGGGCTTTTCTTTGATGGAAGACTGTTTATTGCTATTTCTATCTCTGTGCTTGCTATTGGTTGATTCAGTTTTTCTATATCCTCTTTGTTCAATTTAGGTAGGTTGTATGTGTCTAGAAATATTTCGACTTCTTCTGGTTTTTCCATTTTATTGGAATGTAAGTTTTCAAAGTAGTTTCTTATGATCCTCTGGATTTCTCCACTATCTGTGGTGATATCCCATTTTATATTTCTGATTTTGGTAATTTGAGTTGATTCTCTCCTTCTTTTGGTTAGGTTAGTTAGTGGTTTGTCAATCTTGTTAATCTTCTCAAAGAACCAGCTTCTTGTTTTGTTGATTCTTTGTAGTTTTTTTATTTTCCATTTCATTAATTTCTGCTCTGATTTTAGTTATCTCCTGCCTTCTACTGGCTTTGGGCTGCGACTGTTCTTGTTTTTCAAGATCCTTGAGGTATGTCATTAGGTTATTTATTTGGATGTTTTCTGTTTTTTTTTATGTGGGCACTCTGCTATAAATTTTCCTCTTAACACCACTTTCAAGATGTCCTACAGATTTTGATATGTCATGTCTCTATTTCCATTTAATTCTAGGAATTTTTTTTATTTCTCCCCTTATTTCTTTCCTGATCCAGTCCTCATTCAGAAGTGTATCATTCAATCTCATGTACTTATGTGATTACTTTTGATCTTCCTGTTGTTAATTTCCAGTTTCAATCCATTGTGATCTAAGGAGATGCAGGAAATTATATCACATCTTTTGAATTTGGTGTTGCTTGCTTTATGACCCTGTATGTGGTCTATTTTGGAGAATGTTCTGTGGGCAGCTGGGAAAAATGTGTATTCAAGTGTTGTTGGTTGAAATAATCTGTATGTGTCTATTACATCCTTTTGGTCTATTGTTTTCTTTTGGTCTGAACAATCTTTATTCATCTTTTGTTCAGAGGATAGATATAGTGGCACAAGTGGTGTGTTGAAGTCACCCAATATTATTGTGTTTGGGTCTATTTGGGACCTGATATCCCGAAGACTTTGTTTTATGAATGTGGGTGTGCCCACATTTGGGGTGTAAATGTTTACTATTATTATATCTTCTTGTTGGGTTGTTCCTTTTATTAGTAAGAAGTGACCCTCTTTGTCTCTTCTGATGTGTTTTAGCTTAATGTCTGTTTTGTCATATATAAGCGTTGCTACTCCTGCTTGTTTTTGATCTCCGTTTGTATGGTATAACTTTTTCCATCCTTTTACCTTTAGTATATGAGTATCTTTGGCTAGAAGGTGAGTTTCTTGTAAACAGCATATAGTTGGGTTATGCTTTTTGATCCACATTGCCAGTCTGTGCCTTTTAATTGGGGAGTTGAGTCCTTTGACATTCAATGTTTTTATTGAGATATGATTTTTGTTTCCTATCATTTTGAGTTCTATTTTCTATTTGCTGTAGTGATAAATATCCTTGCTTAGTTGCCTACCTAGTGGAGTTCACCTCTCCTGTGGTTCTAATAATTGCTTGTGTTTCTTTCTTTGTGATTTATTTCTTTTAGAATTTTCTCTAGTGTTGGCTTGGTCCTCATGAATTCTTTAAATGTTTGTTTATCATGGAACATTTTTATTTCTCCATCAATTTTATATGATAGCTTTGCTGGATATATCAGTCCTGGATGGAAGTTGTTTTCTTCTGGGGTCCGGAGTAATTCGTACCAATCCTTCCTGGCATTCCTGACTTGAGTTGAGAAGACTGGGGTGATTTTTATTGTTTAGCCCCTGTATGTCACCCGTTCTTTTGTTCTTGCTGCTTTTAAGATTCTTTCTTTGGCCTCTATGTTAGTCATTTTAATTATTATGTGGTGAGGGGAGGTCCTTTTTTGGTCCTGTCTTAACAGTGTTCTATATGTCTGTGCTGTATTTGAATATCCAAATTTTTTTCTATGTTCGGAAAATTCTCTGAAATTATTTCTTTGAAGAGGTTTCTTATACCCTTGGTCTGTGCTTCTTAACCTTCTTTAATGCCTTTTATCCTGAGTGTAGGACGTCTTGCATTGTCCTGTATTTCTTGAATGGCCAAAATGTGTTGTAATATCTTCTGTATCTTGTTGACTGTGTTTTCAGTTTTGAATGAAATGTCTTCCAGGATTGATACCCTGTTTTCCATGTGGTCGAGCTTACTAGAGTTGGTTTCTATTGCAGTCTTTAATTCATTTATTGACTCCTTCATTTCATTCAGTGTTTCTTTCTGATTTTTCCACAGAGCCTCAACTTCCTCCTTCATCTCTTCTACACTTTCTTTGAGGCCTTTCATCATTCTAAAGATCAAAATTCTGAATTCTCTGTCTTGCATTTCCTGCAGGTCAAAGTCAATAATCTCACTTGTTGATGCATTGTGGGTGTTTCTTGTTTCCTCACTGTTCCTCATTCTTGTATTTTTGGTGTTTTCCATTTTGTGTTTCTGATGCTTCCGCATCATCTTCCTTTCTGTGTATGAAACCTCTTGATGGTCTCTGTAGTCTCAATTGGGTCAGTATGCTGCAGGCTGTGTATCTCTCTTGTCCGGTTGGCTGGGGTATGGTATTTTGTTGGGGGGGTACGCAGGCTCCTGAGCTCGGGTGTTGGTACGTGAGGAGCACTTTGAGGCATGGTGTTGGGTGCGGGCACTGAGGCGCTGGTGACAGTGCTGGAAGGTGCCCTGTTTCCGAGGCCCGGGTGCTGGGGTTACCCGAGCCCCAAGGGATGCACATGTGCGCCGGGTCTCAGGCAACATCGTCAGAGGTTGCCCGGGCTCTGATGCGCTGTGCTGAGGATTTCCTACGGGCCTGTGGGGGGTGCAGGTTCCAGGTATCAAGTAGCGGTGCCTAGCGGTGCACAGGCTCTGAGGCGTGGCACAGAGGATTGCGCGTGGGTCACAGGGGGAGCGTGTGTGCCTAGATCTCAGGTGGCAGTGCCAGGGCATGCCCTGGCACAGAGACAACCCGAAGAGTGGCCCGGGTGTTGGGTGACGGCGCCAGAGGTAATCCAGGCTCTAAAACGCTGCACAGAGGCTCCTGCGCGGGGTAGAGAAGTGTAGGCTCTGGATCTTTGATGGCTGCACAGGAGTCTTAGGTGGGTCACAGAAGGCCGCCCAGGACACTCAGGAGGTCTCCGGGGTCTGAGGCCGGACATGGAGTGCCACCTGGGTTGCGCAATGTAGTGCTGGGGTCTGAGGCGTGGTGCGGAGGGCTGCCTGGGTTGTGCAGGAGGATGCTGGGGGCTGAGGCTGGGCATGGAGGGTCATCCTGGTAGTGCTGGAGGGCATCGGAGTCTGAGATTGGGTGCTGAGGGTCGCACTGGTTGCACTGGTGGGTGTGGGAATCCGAGGTGGGGCGCGGGGGTTCGAGGCTGGGCCGCCACGCTCGGGTCACCCTATAGGATGTTGGGGTCCGGGGCTGTGCACAGGGGCCACTGGGGTGACGCGGAAGGATGCTGGGGTCCGAGGCCAGGTGCAGGGGCCACCAGGGTGAGGCGGGAGGACGCTGGGGTCCAGGGCCAAGTACAAGGGCCTCTGAGCCATGCAGGAGGACACCGGTGTCTGGGGCCTGGCGCAGTGGCCGCTGGGGTGACGCAGGAGGACCCCGGGGTCCAGGGCCAGGCGCAGGAGCCACTGGGCCATGCGGGAGGACGCCGGGTTCCGGTACCTGACGCGGGAGGACGCTGAGTGTAGGGGCCGGGTGCAGAGGCTGCCGGGTTGATGCAGTAAGATGCCAGGGTCCGTGGCCAGGCCTAAGTTTTTATTTTTTTAATTTTTTATTTATTTTTTGCGGTACTGGGGATTGAACCCAGGGGCGTTCTACCTCCACGCTACACCCCCGGCCCTATTTTTTGTACTTTATTTTGAAACCGGGTCTCACGAAGTTGCGGAGGGACTCACTAGGTAGAGAGAGAAAGAGAGACAGGGAGAGAGAGAGAGAGAGAGAGAGAGGGAGAGAGCTGAGGCTGGCCGTGAACCTGGATCCTCCGGTCTCTGCCTCCCAAAGTACTGGGATTACAAGTGTGCGCCACCACGCCCGGCCTAAGTTTTTATTTTGAAAGCTATGTTTTAAACCGGAAGAGATTGAGGTGTCTTAATTGACAGATTTCAAATGTCCTACCCCCACCACAGCTACCACTCTTCAATGAGAGTGGGGATTCCAGAACTTGAGACTCACAGCCATAAAAACTAAAGTTTCCTCTGGCTTATTTTTGAACACTAGAGTATATTGTCCTCCACCCTGATCCATTTGGGCTTGAAGTCTTCATTTTGGATTGGGCTCCGGGTCTCGGTGGTGTCATGGCAAGTAACAAGGCTGGGGAGACTGGAAGGAGCCAGGCCCTTGGGTCCAGGTGCCATGGTGTGAATGTTCTCTCTGCAACTCATGTTGAGACTTAATCCCCAAGTTCATATGTTGATGGTATTTGGAGATGGCAGCCTTTGGGAAGTAATTGGGATTGGATGAAGTGATCCAGACAAGGCCCTTACGAGGGGCAGTAGGAAATGGGTGTTGGGTTGGCCAAGGAACCCAAGTGTTGGTAGAGTCGAAAGCTTCACAAGAGTTAGTGATGAGGAAAGTTGGAGATGTCTATATAGGGACTCATGTAGAGTCTTATCGACTGGATCTGATAGATCTTTAAATCCCTTCATTTGGCTATGTAAGGAAAGGAGAAGTTTATGCAGGGAGTTTTATGTTTCGATGACACTAAAACAACTAAACAGAAGATTGCATATCACTGAGTTGAAGATAAAAGGAACTTCAGTCAGGCTGCCTGAGTCTGCGCTTAGCTCTGCCACTCACCAGCTGGGTGGCCTTCTACCTTTCTTTTTCTTTTCTGTGATACTGGGAATCAAACCCAGGGGCATTCTGCCCCTGAGCTACACTCCCAACCCTTTTTATTTTTCATTTTGAAACAGGGTCTTCCTAGTTGCTGAGGATCTTGCTAAGTTGCTGAGGCTGAAAACCTGCCATCCTCCTGTCTCAGCCTCCCAAATACTGGGATTACAGATGTGCACCACTGCACTTGGCTCCCTCCCTCCTTCCCTCCCTCCCTACCTTCTTTCCTTCCTTCCTTCTTTCCTTCCTTCCAGATTGAACCCAGAGGCATTCTATTCCTGAGTTACACCCTCAGCCCTTTTCATTTTTGTATTTTGAAACAGGATATTTCTAAGTTGCTGAGGGTCTTTCTAAGTTGCTGAGGCTGGCTTTGAACCTGACATCCTCCTGCCTTAGCCATCCAAGTACTGAGATTACAGGCTTCCACCATCCTGTCCAGCTCCTTCTACATTTCTTAACTACATTTCCCTTATGCCAGAGCTTCTTCATCTATATGATATAAATAATAAACACCCCCAACAGCGCCTTACACACACAGAGCAAGGACTTGTTACTGTTAGCTGTTGTTTTTGCTAAATCAAGCACTCTGAGGATCTTCAAACAAGTCATTATATTTAATTATTATAATGGAAAATTCCACTGAAGGATGTAATCACCTGATTTAAATTCTAAAGCTGTACCTTCTAAAAAGCATTCTCATCCATAATTTTTCAAATTATATTCTTAAAAGAATTCTAAAAATAAATATCAATTACAAATAAATAAAAGTAGAAGCAAGCGTAGTGTGGAGAGCATCCTGACTCTGTTTACAGATCTATCTGACCCCGTTTCATCTCAGTGATTTCCAGTGGGCTTCTTAAGTAAGACACGGTCCCTGGGAGCTCCCTGCCCTAAGGTCTTAGTAAAATCCTGAAGCACATTTCTCTGTGATGGATCCTCATGAAGTGTAAATAGATCAGCAATTTTAAACTTGGGCAGGACTGCTGAAACCAGCAGTCTCAACACTCTGTCCTCTTTTTAAAAAATTAAATTTTACTATGTATATTTAAGGGATACAACATTATAAGACACATGTGTGTAGTAAAATGGTTGCTATAGTGGATCAAATGAACACATCCATCATTTCACATAGTGTCCCATCCCCCCATCTTCCTGTTGCCAGAGCAACTATAATCTGCTCATTTAGCAAAAATCCTGAATACAGTGCACTACTGTTCACGATAGTCCTCATGCTGTACATTAGATCTTTCAACTTATTCACTCTGCGTGTTTTCTTTTAATTTCCTTCCCTCCATTCCCACCTTGGTAACCACTTTTACTCCCTATCTCTATATATTTCACTTTATTTTTTTTAAGATTCCAGATTGTGACATCACTTTCTCTCCGGGTCTGGCTTATTTCACTTGTCCTTAGGTCCATCTCTGTTGTGGCAAACACTTTGTTTTCTTAGTTGTGCTGTCAGCTCTTAGTCCTGAGGTGAGGGAAGAAGAGCAGTCTTGTCCTCTCCCCTCTTCTTCCTCGTGGCACTAGTTGGTGACCTCAACTGTCCATGCCACTAAGATTTCAGTAAATAATTTGATACTCAAATACAATGAAGACAGCTCTGGAAACATCTGGTTTGTACAAAGAATTATGCTCAGCAGCTCTCATACCCACCTGGGGCCTGACCTTGGAAGAGGAGCCTTGGCCAAGACCAAGACACTCAGAATATTGTGCTTCCACACAAGCACAGACTGTGACACACCTGTGGAAGGCAGGATAATGGCCCCGCAAAGATGTCCATGCCATATCCCCTAAACTTTATAAATGTGTTACCTTGCATGGCAGAAAGGATTTGACAGATGTGATTAAGAATCCTGAGGTGAGGAGATGATCCTGTGTTATCTGGGTGGACCAAATGTCATCACGAGGGTTCTTATAGGATGGGGACAGGAGAGTCAAAGTAAGAGAGAAGTGGCAGGAAGCAGGGGTTGAAATGGTGTCCTTTGAAGCAAGCAAGGAATGCAAAAGGTCTCTGAGAGCTAGGAAATACAAAGACACACATTGTCCTCTAGCATCTCCTAAACGTGTTGACCCCTCGATTTTAGCCCCTTAAAAATCTATCTTGGACTTCAGGCCTCTAGAACTGTAAGATATTAAGTTCGTGTTAATTTAAGCCGCGAAGTATGTGGCAATTTGTTTAAACGGCAATAGGAAACTCACACAAGACATCATCTTCTGTTTGTCTCATGGTCCTATGTATCAGTCCCTTCCTTCCCATGAATTACTAGATGTCATTTGGAGAGGAGGCCAGGCTGAAAGGGGCCAAACAAGTGATATTAAGCCAGGGACAGCTGCAGCTTCTGGTTCTTTACTCAGACCACGTCCCTCTACCCACCTCCTCTCCACACCCAGACACACACATACACACAAACACACAAACACATACCACTTGGCAAAAGCCAAGAAATCCAACCGGAGCTCATGAGATCATCTGAGGCATGGATATGATCAGCCACAATTGCCAAATCCAAACTTCTGACTGATGTGCATTATGAGTGTAAAAAATATTCAAAAAATGTTAAACACTGTCTCCCAGATGCTTCCTGTGTTGAGATAGCAGAGGATCTGAGCAATTACTCCACACTGAAGAACCCTCTGGCAACACCTTCTGTATCAAGTGCTTCCAGGTTGACACTGAACCACTCAACGTGGCTCTTGCTAGACTCTCACTCTTTCCCCAACTGGGAAAACCTGTGTGTAATTAGATTTGGCTCTGTTGATTACTGATATGCTACAGAAGGCATTTAGACATTAATTGCCTAGGCACTTTTTGCAACCTACAGAGGATGCTGCAGGAAACTGATATAATGAGAAGTTGATTATTCAATAGCCATTGGATTAATTTTACCTGTGCAGTGGTAAGATTAACTGTAGCCCAATACAGTAGACCAGGAGCTTGGAACATAGGTGTTCTTATGTTTTCCTTTCAGGAGAGTTGACTCTAGGCATAATGTTTAGGGATGTTCCAAGGATCCCAGCTGGAATAATGACTACTGAAAAGACCTATTCAGGAAAGATAAAATGTTTCCTAAACATTGGTCTCCCTTCATCTCTCCCCACTCTGTCCATCCCTTTTCAATCTCTTTCTCTCCAGGTACTGGGTGCATCTATGCCCCTGACATGTACATTTCCACCCTGCCCCTGACCTCTGCTCTCAGGCATCTCCTGTACATAGCTGCCTTCTAGGCACGGGATCTTATGATCATTCTGCCACCTCCTCCTGCCCCAAGCTTCCTATCAGTGGGCACATGGCTCCACCACTCTGAAGACCGCAGGAGCCATCCTAGACCCCTGTCACTGGATTCCTTTGTCCCTCCACCCCTCTTGTGTAAGGATATTCTGATCCCTCTCAAATGTGTCCCCTTCCCCTGCACCCTGCCTCTTCCTCTTTAGTCAGCTCCTGGTTTGGGGGTTCTTAGTTTAGAGATTACCTCCTGTAGGAAACTGTCACTGACTCTGAGTCATTTATCATTCCTGTGTGTTCTTTTCTTTAATTCTTATTTCTTCAATGCAACGCTTAAACCACTGTGCTCTCAGTACCTGTGTGCCTCATCCTCCACGGGACCATGAACCTCTCAAAATCATCCTGTCTTTTCCATGTGTCCAGCCAGCTTCCCTCTCTACCCCCTCACATGGAGACCTGGGGTTGACACTCCTTTGGAGCTTGTTCCACTTTTCTTGTCTCCTCCACTGATGCCACCTCTCCTCAACTGTCCCTTAACTCCTTACAAATGACAGCTTCTCCAGCTCCTCTCATGAGCTAACCCTCATCAACACGCCAAACAGGAATAAGCCAGGGGCTCACCATGTGCCTGGATGACAGTTTTAACAATGGTACAGGGGGATAGTGTCACCTTGTTTGCCCAAGCCAAAATGGACATGGATGGCGGTGAAGAGAAGCAAGGGTCCTGAGCACTTGCATCTAACAAAAGCACATCAGAAAGGACTTGAAGAATGCTGCCTTTTTCTTCTCCCCATCTCCTAATCAATGCGCTGCTCCTTTCTTATTAAATCCTGACGTTCCCAAGAGTGTTCGAGGAGGAGTGTCCCACTGATCATCTCTACATGCCATCTATTGTCCTTGTTGGCACAGCAGTTTCTGGGCAGGTTTCTGGTCCAGAGGAAGAGCTGAATGCAAGAGGATGTTCCCCTCCATGGCTCTCTCACTCACAGCTCCTGCCTCTCTGTGGTCCACCAGCCGCCATCAATATTCCACTCGATGGGGTCATAGAGGAACAACTTTCAATGCCCAGGTCACCATTGTGCACTAATATACACGAAGCTCTTTCTCTGTGTAGCTAAGAGCAAGCCTTTTTCTTTCTACTTGTAGAAGGCCATTAAATGTCATGTTGCATATAAAAATTCCTTGAAAATATGGAAAGATGTAAGAAAACTCAGGGACTGGGACTTGTTTTGGAAAATGAATATAAAATGCTTTGGGTGAAGGTTTATAATTTTTAAAAAAGTACATCACCAAAACCTTATAGAAATACATATATAATTTTTATTCTCCCATAGGCTTCCAGTGTCTGATATTTTCTAGGGGGAAAATGCCTTTAAAAACTTTGAACTCTTTGAATAATTAACAAGATCAATCTATGTTGTGGAAAATGGCACCCAGGGAGGCTGAGACAGGAGGGTCACAGGTTCACAATCAGTCTCAGCAACCTAGTGAGGCCCTCAGCAACTCAGTGAGACCATGTCTCAAAATAAAAAATCCAATAGGGCCAGGGGTGTAGATTGGAGGTAGAATGCCCGAGTTCAACTTCCAGTACTACACACACACAAAAAAAAATTCACTATATTCACTATATCAGTTTGAAAAAGGTTGAACTTTCAAAAAATGTTTAAAATATCAGCTATTTCTAAGCTACATTCGCTAAATTGTGTAAGTAAATAGAATAAACTATACAGGAAAATATGGACAAACATGACCTATGTTTAAAAATGACATATCAATTGCTAGATGGCAGCTAATTTAATTTGGAGCTAGCAAAGACAAGTTTATTCTGCTGTTAAACTCCATAGAGGAAGAAGCATTTGCATATCATTAAAAACAATAGGACATGCTAATGTCACTAAGCTATGGGAGAAAAGCAGAAAGGAAAAGAGAATCCTACCTAGGATTCCATGTTCTACTTACACTGAAGCAAAAGCAACTGCAAGAGAACTTGGTTTATTTTAGCATGTTTTTAGTTAGTGGTATAACTAGAATAAAAATTAAAATTTTATATTTAGGAAAAATCAGATGACAAAATTTATTTACTCTGGAACATTTCGGGGGAACTTTTAATGGAGAATTTCTCTATAGGATTTTTTTGTTTCCTGGGATAGGGGAGAGAAAAAGTATAGCCCATAAGCTTCCCCAATATTTCTATTGCATTACTGAGTTTATAGCAGTTGATGGAGAGAGAACATCCATCCCCCAGGAATGACCTTGCCAAATCTTACCCCTGGCAGCATCACACCATCAGCTCATGGCTCCCTGTGGGGTTCAGTTGGAGAGACCCAGCCAACTCTGTAGGCTGGGATCATGTTTTCACCTGTGTCCCCTGCTCTTCCACATGAAACCCCTCCCTTGCTGAAACATGTCCCTCATTTTTCCAGAATATTCCTCTCCTCTTTGATTTGTAAATGTTCACTCATGCCAGCTCCTCAGTGACACCTTCCCCAGAAGCTCAGGGGACAATTCACCTCCCCTCTGGCTTGCCATTTCTCTTAGTTCCCGGTATGTCAACAGGTTAGATGCAGGGTAGCAAGTGCCCCACACACCAAGTCTCCCTTCATACCTGGTTCATCTCATGCCTGCTCTAACAATGCCTGGCACAGAGAAGGTGCTCCATAAATATTTATACTGCAAATTAATGATTCCAAAGAGACAGGCTACATACAGAGGAGTCTAAATTTTTATAATATTGGAAGAAAATTTGAAAATAATTAAGATATTTCCAATTTGTTTCTCTATCATAAGTGTCTTGGGCATTGAAGGCAGCTTGAGTTTGAATTGTGGTGTTCAAAACTGAAAAATTGTTTATATTATCATAACTCATACGGCACATCATTAAGAATTTTAATTAAAGCAGTGAATTCAATTCTCTAAATGCACACCCCCACCCTTGTTGAGTTTCTGTGCGATGCTTTCATGGACGGTACATTTTTTTGAGTGGAAAGTCTGCTAGGTTCTTATTCCAACACCGATTTGGGTTGTGTGTGAGTGTGTGTTTGTGTGTCAGGAAGCTGTAGAGACAGTGAGGGGGATACAGGATGTGGGTGAAAGGGCAAGGTCCTTGAAAGCAAGGTGGCTTCCTCTCAGGTTGGCCATCCCTCCAGGCACTCTAATTCCAGCTGCCTCCACCTCATGCACCCTGTACAGACCCTAAAGAGAGAGGGATTCTCATCCCATGCCCCTCTTGATTTCAAGTGAGTTGATATGAACACAGAGGTGTACACTAATTCAAAGGGAAGACTTGCTGTGTCCTGGTGCACTGATCGTCCAACCTGTGTCTAAAATCTTAGCCCAGAATTTTAACATAATGCTCTATACTGTAGTGTCAAAAGTATCCTCCGTTATATGACGTTCTGTTGATGACTCATCTTAAAGTGTTCAGAACATTAAGCTCATTTAACATTAGCTTAAAATAAGCAAGAGCCCCAAAGTCTGAATCGAGGGCTAGATCTGCCCAAAAATGATGTTGAATTTCCATTCTTTTGTGACTTTGTGATTCATTCATCACATTTCTATAAATTGTCACACCTTTTGTGACAAAGATTTTTAACTGAAAAAAATATTATTTCAAGTATTGGAGAATTTGCTATGGAGGAATCACAATGGTGCCTGTAAGATATGAACTATTGTACTACTAATAACTCAAAAGTAATTTGAGAAAATAGAATATAAAGCATTATGTTATGGTAGTACAAAGATATATTTCATATGTTTTAAATCTAATCGTTAATTGTGCCAAGTGACCAGCATGTTCAACTCATGTTTCTAAGGAAAGCATGCCTGCCTGCTTCCTCATTTGTTTTGTCCTTGTTCATTAAAATGTGCCATTGGGAGGATTAAAAGATAGAAAATCCCCAGGGACCACTAGTCAGCAACCTGATCCCGGGAGGTCAATAGCTTCATTTTTCTTTTCTTCTTTTCATTTAAAAAATACTGATTTAGTCATCCAGTGAAAGAGATGTTTATCTCACTGGTGAAAATATTTCACAGAAGTTCATTAAGCCAAGTAACAGGAACGGTACTCATATAATTCAAGACAGAAATAATTGACCAAATTAATTGTGATAGGTCTATTAGAGGACTACAGAAATGTGAGGTAGTATTTTTTTCAAGGTAGTGTTATTATAACATGTATATGGGGCAACGTTCTGGTGAGCTTGAGAGTTGCAAGTAGTCGAGATGTCTTGCTTATTTAATATGAACTGGGGTAACGCCATATCATTCCACTCATATTTATCTTTTTGAAGGCTTTCTGTACTGTTTCAGAAATGAGAAGCAAGCCATAACTCCTAGAGCTTGCATTGCTGGTGACGTGTCTTTTTTGTTGTTTTGCTGTTGTTGTTGTTTTTAATCATAGTTAAAAAGTCACACTGAAGTTTGCCAGCCAGCACAAGGCCCAGGGAGCACGGCTCCAGAGCACCCCAAGAACACCCCCCACTGTGCCCTCCATAGGCACTTTGCTATCTGCCCATAACATTCTAAACTCTGCCCCATTCGTACTGTGTCTGAAAAATTACACGTGCAGCAGAAAGTTTGATAAAAATATATTTAAAATAAGCAAGAAAAAATAGTTTTGGCCTTAAGGATAATTTTCATCATTCTTTTAACCAAGTAGAGCTAAATTATATGTATAATGATTTCAAGTACTAACTTAGAAAAGATGTGACAAATCAGAAATCAAAGAACAAGAGGACTCTGTTTTCTTTTTTTCAGAAAAATGTATTTGCAATTCAAATGTTCATATAAAAAGCGTAAATTTTAAAAAGTTCATAGATGTGTGGTGTTTAGAAGTGCTATAGTTTCGCCATTCATTGCAATTACATTCCAGAATGTGCAGGGTGGGCCGCTGAAGTCACACTGAGGTCACTCTCATCACAACCTCTCCTGAACCATTATCTTCTGATGGGTCTCCGTGGGGCCTCATCCGATTGAACAGGTGCAACAGCACGTAGCCGCACTGGAGCCTGGGTGAGGCCAGCTGTGTCGGGTGGACCAAGTTTCTGCTCCGCAGAGCTGTCAGTGGCAACCATAAAGTCCTGCTTGTGGAAGACTCTCCCCGGCTACTTTCTTCAATGTCTGTGGCTTTGTCGTAATTTAATACATCCCAGTGCAAATTAACAGCTCGCCATCGTTTAAACACTCTGTAAACTGCAGCTCCTTCATGGAAAACGAGACCTAAAATTCAAGGAAAAAAATAATCAAGACTGGTGGTAATCAAGGGATTTCAGAAATAGTTTATTTTCTGTCATTCATCCCCCATCAAAGAATACGGTATTCCTACTACTCAAATATTATGACTACTGGAAAGCTACTACCCATAGTACACAGAAAAAATAAATATTCAAAGAATAAGAAGTCACTAGCATGTAGAGAGTTAAGCTGTCACAGATATAATTTACTTGTTCCATCATGGCCCAGAATTTGCCTTGGGCATTTACTTCGCTTTAGGAAAATCATTAAGTTCATTTCTTGGCTCAACATTGTGACTGTTGTGTGCCAACCAATTGTATTAGGGACTTAGACCCAGTTGACAACTTAATTTGGGAAAGAGACAGATAGTAAGGTCCCTAACATCTCCCCGGTTCCTAAAACAAGGTCTGACACACAGTAGACATGATAGAACATTTTTGTCATTTGTACTTTCCTCAACAATACAAGAACCTATTGAATACCTGCTGGAGAGATTTATGTACTGTCCCATTTAGTTCTGCCCACAGCCTTATGAAGTAAATACCAGCATTTCCTTCATTTTACAAATGCAGGATGTTAAGGAACTCGCTCAAGAGCACACAGGAAAAGTGGTGGAGCAGGGAGACACACCCACGGGGTCCTTGCTCCTGGCTGCTACGAAGTAGGTCTGGTAGTCACATGTTTCTGAGGCAGACTTTCAGGAAAATAAACAAGGTAATAAAAGAAACTTGGGGACTATAACCTGCTGGACCATAAGTCAGCCATGGTGCACTGGTGCACTGAGCCAGCACACCACCCGTGTCTTCCACATGTATTCCAAGAGCTTTTGAACTTATGACTCCTCACAGGGAAAGGCACCCCTGGAAGAGAGGTCCCTTCAGATAGAGAAATAAGAAAGAACTCTTCATTTTTTAGGAAGCCGACATTCCACTGGAATATGCCAGGAAAGAGTGTTTTTTGGGTGGAGAATGGCATATAAGCAGAGCATGCCAGTTGGCTCAACCATTTTCCTAATGATGAATCTGAAAATGAGTAATTCTACCTCTGAGCATTTAGATCCTTGGGTATGTGCCCTAGAGAAACTCGTATAAATGTGAACAGAGAAGTATGTTCAAAATTGTTTACTGCATAATTATCTGCATTTGAAGGAAATTTCATAAGAAATCTCAACACCCACTCTCAGAAGAATGGATACATGGTAGGACTTGGGCAGGATGGATGATAGCAATGAAATAAAAGGGAACAAAGTCATATGCATGAACGTGGATAAATCTCAAACCCATAATGAAAATCTCAGAGCCACAGTGAAAAACAATGAAAGTTTCTGAAATAAATGATTAGATATTTTTCTGGGCATGCAAACATATAAAATCACTGCATGAGAATAATAACCACTAAATTCAAGATGGGGGAGTGAAGGGAAAGAAATGAGGTTGGGGAGGGGCTTCAAAGAGGGCTTTCAACGCAAATGTCACATCTTTTAAACTGAGTGATATTATTCTGTATATTTATGTGCCAGAATAATTCAAACCATCAAAAATTCCAGACAATTTATTAGGAAAGATAATCTAAAATGCATTGAGGAAGTTGGAGGAAACAAAAAGGAAGTTGCTGCTGTATAGATGAAGAGCAGAATAGCAGTAAGCACAGTACAGAGGGACAAAGGAATAAACTCAAAGGAAAAAGCTATAGACAGTGTAACTGAAGGGAGGTAAAACTCAGAGTTTCCTATTTTTAAGATTAGAGGAATGGGTGATTGAAAGAATGATGATAATCTTCCCATAGGTACAATGAGTAAGGGTTTCGAGCATGTTTTTGTGGGGGAGATTCTTTATTTCTTTTCTTTTTTGGTCAGCTAAAACAATGCCAGGTAAGGTGATGGCAAGATCCAGGCCGTGAAAAATCGTAATTTTACCTTAATATCAGGATTTAAGTTTTTCCTTGCTCCCTTACCAGGAGACAAAACTTCTGATACACATAACCAAAAAGCTCCCAAAAGGACTAAAGCTTCCATAAGACTAAAAAAATGCAAGTGGTTTAATAAGTAAAAATGTCTCTGAGCCCAATCATTGTACATTGCCAAAATAATGAGAAATGTAAACTGTTAATTGGAACAATTTAAAAAACTTGTTTTGATCAAATGCTTTTCCTAAAGGAATACTCAAAGGTGACTGGACCAGATGTTTTCAGTATACAGAATTTTAAGTCAAGACTACCAGAATTTAATTGGTAATTCTATTATTAGCTTTCTGAACTCTCCCATGGCCATGAATTAACCTTCTGGTTTTCATTTTCCTCCTTAAAATGCAAGTGAAATACCTAATTTTTACATTTGGCAGGAGAGTGTGAAGATAAATTGGAATTCATCAACTATAAAGTCCTCAGATTTCCTCTGAGGTGGTAACTATATACATATAAGGCACTATTATTAATTTAAGAATCAATAGTGAATCTACATGGTGAACATTCATTTGTACTAATCACAAAACAATTACAGCCGGAGACAGTTTCACCCTGAATAAGTGCAGCAATGGGTGTGGATTGGAAGGCCGCTCCACCAGCAGAAACCACTCTTTTCTCAAGATCCTATTCTTTTTTTATTGATTTCCTTTGAAAGGCCAGTAATTAGATCATTTACTAGAGTTTAAAGTCACTTTCTGGGAATATATTCTTGATATCAATTTTCTAAATACATAAATCTACCCAATATGCAGAAATAAATCTCATAGGTCTTTATAGCACATTTTGAATGGGATTTAAAGAGAGGGAAATTACTTCAAGAAGTTCTCATGAAGACACAGAATTTCCAACTCTATGGGCTGCTTCTTAATTGCATTAAGTTACAAGTGATGTTTAGATTTTGTTTCATTCCCCCATGCATATCCAGAATTACTCTTTTTTCTCTGGAAGCTTAAATTTTTTCCCCCTGAAATATAATGATCTCCATCCCACCCTTACGGATGTTCTCTGTACTGTGCATTCCCCCCCTTTCTTCTTTAAATGCTCTGGAGTTGTAGCAACAAATGCCTTTTGTACTAGTGGTTATGAGAAGATATGACTACTATGATCTTTAAATCCACAGGCAACGATTCATTCAAGGCTAGTTCATTGTGCTAAAATGCAGCCTTTAAAACCAAACGAGTATGCTTTCTTACTGAAGATCAAATAAATTTGTCACCTTGACATTTCAGGTCACATGAGAGCAGGCCTGGGTTTACTTTTTCATCTGAGTCACTAAGCCTGCAGGGAAAAGCAACGGCAATTTCTATAAAATGTAAATACGAAATATTTTAGAATACTTGCTACATTAAATGACATTGATGCCAACAAAGTGTGATTTATGGGAATTTGGGGGGTTTGACAGGTGTGTGTGTGTGTGTGTGTGTGTGTGTGTGTGTGTGGTTGGTTTTTGTTATTTTCTTGCCAGTAATATTTAATTGGAACACAGTGGGCAAAGGAAAATTTTTGTTAAGGAATAATCTTGAAAAACAAAGCAATTTTAAATAGTTTCTGGTTTCACTGAAATAAGAAAGGTGTTATATAGCTAAAATACATTCCAAAGTTTGAAGTGGTGTGTTCTTTGGAATTCGTTATGGCAACAGACACGAGCTAATTACCCGAAGAAATGAGGGGAAAGAGTATCAAGATTTCATGCTTGGCTACATACACACACACACACACACACACACACACACACACACACACACCATATGTCTATATCTACTTCAGTATCTGAATATAAGACTTGAAAAATCTATGGTCAAATACAAATGTTATCTGATATCAACTGCCAAACCACTGGTCAAACATTTTCACTTTGTGTGTTACGAGTCTTAGCCTTGGTTTGGATACCTTTGGTTCTTTCTTGTAATTTATAAGGTAAATTTTTACCAACGGTCTATTTTGTGCAGCGAACTGTCCTAAGAGCTTTACAGGTATGATTTTTCACTTAATCTTGATAGCAACTCTGCAAATCAGTACTATTACTATTATGGAACAAGTTTACAGTCAAGGCAACTGAGACCTAGCGAGATGTAACAATTTGCACAACACAAAGGTATAAGAATCAGAGGTGACACTGAGACTCAAACCTGTCTAAATGCAAACCTTGAGTACAACAATCTTATCTATGCTTAGCCGGGCGTGGTGGTGCACACTTGTAATCCCAGGACTTGGGAGGCTGAGTCTGGAGGATTTGGGTTCGTGGCCAGCCTCAACAACTTAGTAAGATCCTCAGCAACTTAGTGAGACCCTGTTTCAAAATAAAGAATAAAAAAAATAGGGCTAGGGGTGTAACTCAGAGGTAGAATGCCCCTGGGTTCAATCCCCAGTACCACACACACACACAAAAATTTTATCTATGCTAAATTTCTAATGTATGGCAGTAGCTTCTAGTTGTAAAATGACCTACTAAAAGAGTACTGTCAATTACATATTGATGTCTCCCCCTTAAATTCTTATGTTGAAACCTTAATCCCATGTGATGTGATGTGGAGGTGGGGCCTTTGGGAGGTAAGAAGGATTAAATGAGATCGTGAGGATAAGACCCTGGTGGTGGGACAACTATCCTTTTACATAGAATGGAAGGACAGACATGATATCTCTTTGTCCCTCTCTGCGTGTGCACACCAAGGCAAGGCAGTGTGAGGGCATAATGAGAAGAGGGCTGTCTGCAAACCAGGAAGAAGGACCCTGCGAGACACCAAATATGCAGCACCTTGGATTTTCTACCTCCAGACAATGAGAAATAAATGTGTGTCTTTTAAGCTACCCAGCCTATGGTATTTCATTATGGTAGCCCAAACTGATTATGACAGAATTTGTAGATAAACTACATCCCCCTCATTTAAAACATGAGTAAGTTAAGTCCTGGAGGGTGTGATTTGAGCAAAATTAAACAGTGAGTGTAGGTCCAATGTCCTGTGTGTCGCTGACGTTGCTGGATCCCTTGGATGGCCATGAAACAGCCCCCTCCAGGGAGGAAGGGCTTGGGAGCTGTATCTGAAGACTGCGTCTGAGTGATGAGAGCTTGTTCTGGTTGCTTGGTAAGTTACATTTGTCCTCAGCTTTCCCAGAAAATGCAGGCCCCCGAAGAAAACACGAAGGAACCACAGAGGAACACGGGGCTGCTCCAACTCTTGACTTTCTGCTGATATTTGTTGAGGGCCACACAGTGGTTCCTTCAAAGAATTAATCAAATTGGACTGTGGTCCATGATATCCTTTGCTGTAATCATCTTTGCTAGAATATAATAAAAGTCATTAACTCTCCTAGCACTATTTCCTAACCCCCCCAAATTTAAATATCAACAGTTATGGAGACTTGGGTTTGAACGTAGAGGTTATTACTTCCAAAGTCATTCCTCTGTCACTGAATCTTTAAGAAATAACTGGGAATCATGGTTATTTCTCTCTGTACTGAATGCTTTTCTTGGCATGAACTATGCATTAAAATATACAAAAAATGGCAGAAGGATTAAAGGTTAAAACATACAAAAACATTCAAAGTGATAAAATTTAGAGAAATGATGGTTGCAAGATGTTTATCATCACAAAAGTCATTAGGTTCACAAAACAAAGCTATCATAAATTGATATCCTGAAACCCAGGCCTCTGGGAACCACAATTTCCTAATAATATATGGGAAATTTTGTGAATACATATTCCCAAATATTGCTCAAATAGAAACAAAAGATGTAAATAAATAACCCACCTATGATGCACTTACAAGAAGTGTTGATTTTTCTGTTGTTGAATATAAATGGTATAGAGCTTTGCTCCTCTCCAAATTGTCTAGAAACAAGTAAAACTCACAGGGCCAAGTTGAGAATGGGGGGCTGGTCTCGAGCCCTCATAACTCAGGGGCTCAAACACAGATTCATCACTACCATTGGCAAGAAAATCTTGTATGTGAGAAACCTGGTAAGGACAGTGAATTATTCTGAAACTTCCCATGACATAGAAGAGCCTGATGCTAGTGGCTAATTTCCAAATATTGATGGTCCAAGCCATTCCACTTGCCAAAGCAGACAACAGCACATCTGAAGAAAGGGCCTCCGCAATAGCGAAAACCCTACACCATAGTGGAGTTTCCCTGAGAGCACACAAAAGAACATTGGTGACACTACCAGCCTGTGACACCACCTCTCTATTCCCTGAAATCTGCAGCCCTCAGCCTCAACAGGAAAGTCACACTCCTGCTGGACCTCCAGTGCTGAAGACACCACTGCTGGAAGCAGAACTAGAGTACGGGCCCGATTTCCATGATGAGTAGAATCCTTTACTAACTTTTCTCTCTATGTTCACATGAAGAGCTCTTAATCATGCTTCAAGATCCAGACTCTCCCATCTTTTCTTCTCCGATAAAATCAATCACCCGATCTTTCGACCACCTCCCACTCTGCACAGGCAGTACTTACACTGTTCCACCTGCTTCTTGTTCTGTAACAACTTGTTTATATGCCCAGAATCCCCAAGCAGCTGGGTGCCCCCTGACAACGGGAACCCTGTCTTATTTACATTTGGGCCCCTCTTCCTATTTCATGCCTGGCACATGATTAAGAATTCATTCAATCTTTGCTAAATGGGGGGGGCGGGAGGGAGAGAGGGAGAGAGAGAGAGAGAGAGAGAGAGAGAGAGAGAGAGAGAGAGAAAGAGGACAGTACAAAAGACATCCCTGGAATCTAAGGAATAACAAGGATTGACTTAATCTAGTCGTAACAGGACTATTAAATTAGAAAAAGATATGAAGTGTTGTTCTTTGAAACTTTAAAGTAATATTTTAAGATGCCAAAAACAAACTGACACATGCATTCTGAAACTAGATTTGAAAAGGGTTTGGGGGTCAATGCCCATATTTCATGACAAGGTTTTGGCCCCCTGGGGGAAAATATGGATAGAAGGGATGGCAGGGGAAAAGAGCTTTCCCAAGATCTATGTTCATCCCCAGCAAACTGCAGTCACCTCCCTCACTGTCCTGTTAGCCTGGCCTTTAAATGTCTGCCTACATCAAATAATTATGAACCCAGACACTTACAAAATGACTGAGCCCAGGCCTAAAGCCTAACAGACAGATATGGATTCTTCTCTGCTATTTCCAGGGAAAATGGAGAGAGTAAAAAGGAAGCTGCCCATTCATCTCACCCATTCATTAATAAATTATCTTATTAATTTTTTATTCTTTGGTAAACAAGGATTTTCCTGATGATTTAATTACTAACCTTGGAGCACAAACGTACCCATTGGCATATTCACAAAACATTCCTCAAAAGATGCAAATTCTGGTACAGGTTATAAAATAGATGGTATAAGTGAATCTTTTAAAAAGTGATTAAAAGAAGCCAGATGTGGTGGTGCATGCTTGTAATACCAGTGCTTGGGAGGCTGAGACAGGAGGATCACAGGTTCGAGATCAGCCTCAGCAAGTAGGAAGACTCTCATCAACCTAGGGAGACCCTGTTTCAAAATGAAAATGAAATAGGGCTGGGGATGTAGCTCCGAGATACAATGCCCCTGGGTTCAATCCCCAGTAAAACACACACACACACACACACACACACACACACACACACAGATTAAAAGAATTTACTGATGATGAATGGATTACAAAATTATGGGATATACACACAATGGAATTTTACTCAGCAATAAAGAAGAACACGATTATGTCATTTGCAGGAAAATGGATGGACCTGGAGAACATTATGTTAAGTGAGAGTAGCCAGTCACAGAAAGTGAAGGGTCATATGTTTTCTCTCATATGTGGAAGCTAGGGAGTAATCTAACTGGGATACAAGAGGGACTTTAGATAATGGAGGAGAAATCCCAGTTGAGCCAAGGAGGTAATATAGGGAAGGGTGAGGGGGGGAGGAGAATCAATGAAGGAAACACTTCCATTGATGTTATGTGCATATATGAAATTATCAATGCCAATCTCAAAACCACGTATGGGGAGGAGGAGGGAATGGGGAAAGCTCACCAAGGGCTGTGTGCATGTTTGTTACTATCACTCTGAACTACATTATGATGTGAGACTATAATGCACCAATGAAAGTATAAAAAAGTAAGTATTATCTTAACCAACTCTTCCACTTGGGGGGATAAAGACTCTGAGATCCTGAGGTGTGATGTGGCTTGCTCAAGGTCCATAGTTAAGTGTCTGAGCCCAGACTGGGAGCCAGGCCTTGGAGGCTGGTCCTCTGTGCTTGTTCTGCAGGAACTTAGACCTCTGGAGCCATCTTTGGCCAAAGCCAGACATCACTAGTGTCTCTCTGGCCCACAGAATGATGAGTGACCTGAAGAACATTATACAGACCAAGAAGTAGACAGAATCAAAACCTCTTTTTGGTAATACCAAACACTGACATGGGTAAATTCTCCTCTGGTCTTTATCCTAAAGGTTACAATGCAGCAGTTAGATAGGAGATAGGGGACTATGGAAACCCTTACAGTTCATAAGAATAAATTTTTGGCAAGCTCTGATTTCATGAAGACAGTATTAGTTTAAAAAAAAAGCACACTGATTCTATCATCTGTGTTAATTAAAGCTTCCAGGGCTGGGAACTGCTTTTGTAGATTTCTGTTTGGTTCCCACATTCTAATCCATGGACTACAGCCAGTTCTTAGAAAGAGACTGAGTGGACTATTTCTAGTAGAAAGTGAAAATAAAAACAATAAATTTCCCATTTCTTCTCCAATGGACAAACTGTCTACTACAAACTCACAAAGCATGATTTTAATCATCTTTAAAGTAAAGCATACATTTATTGGTTGGTCAGTTTGGGGGATGAGAATAACATTTTTAAGAATTTACATTAAAATATCTAATTAAAACTCATTTATCTTTGTGGCTTGTAATAGTCTATTTCATTTTTATTGACTTTGGCTATTTTGTCTTTCTCTTAAATCATAAAAGCAATGTTTTAAAATTCCTAACAGAAACTACCATCTAAGCATAAATGAAATCTCTAACTTTCTTATTTCATTCCATGATACCAGCAAGAGATTTTCAATTGAAAATACTGATGAAAATTTTAACCTGAATGTTAAAATCCTCATTTTCTTTAACATTCTGTTTGGTGACCTACTGAGAAAATTCAAGGTTGAGATGTCATTCTCTATACAGACAATTCTTATTAAGAAATTATTTTACTCCAAACAATGGAAAGAGAGAAATGGCATTTGGCATGGTATATTACATATTTTCCATTCTCTTTATTAATGTTTCTATACATTTTTAGCACCATTAATTTTGAGTAAGTGAATAAGGATATCACAAAATAATTACATTATTTTGTACTTTAGGGAAAAATTTTTCTCAATTTTTGATCTACAATAAGCTCCTATGTTTCTTTTTTTCCTTTTTTCTCTTTTGTTTTGTTGTTTTGTTTTGTTTTTGTACTGGGGATTGGACCCAGGGGCATTCTACCTCCAAGCCACACCCCCAGCCCTTTTTAGTTTTTATTTTGAGACAGTGTCCTGCTAGGTTTCTGAGGGTCTTGCTAAATTGCTGAGGCTGTCCTTGAGCCTGTGATCCTCCTGTCTCAGTCTCCCAAGTACTGGGGTTACCGGGTGTGTACCACCATGCCTGGCTCCTTAATAAAGATATTCTATGTTCTTAAAAAAAGATATTTATTCTGTATGCTATGGCCTTGGTGTCTGAGATAGTAACTTAAGTAAATTCACTCTATTGTATAGACAGCAACATTCTGTAAATTAGTCATTCAGGCTCAGCATCTAAGGAGAGATTTTTACCAAATAGTAAATAAAATTAACCCAGTCAAGTAAATATTTGTACTCACTGTCCAGTCTCTGGAGTGACAGGGATTCCAGTCCTAGTTCCTGTTTGTGGGCTGTGTGACCTTGGGGAGATTGCTGTCTGCCCTTTAGATTTCTCATGTCTGAGATGAGAATGATAATAGTCTCTATACCTTAAAGGTCATTGTGAAGATTAAGTATGAAAATTGACATAAAGTGCTTTTAATGATGCATGGATCACAGCAACTATGAGTGTAGATAACATTGGAGATGCACATTTTTAAATCCATATCTACTTGGAAGCAGTTGGAGAATACAGGGTTTCATATCTGTGCTCATTTCTGTGGTTCCTGGTGACCCAAGGGTTTATCTACCTGTCCCTGTCCAGCACCCACCGCCCACATCTTTATTTAGAAGAATGGGCGTGTTCACATTCCCTTGAATAAGAAAGTTTTCTGCTGAAAAACAGAACAAAGCCAGGCAATCCTCAAAGTGGCAGGTGTCTGTTGTGAAGAACAATCTCTGGGCTTTCGTGTTCAGGGAGTTGCCTCTTCTATGGCCCTGGAGGAAGGCAGGGGGCTCGTGTAACGATTTGGTCCCACTGGCACACAATCTGCTCTCTGCTTTCTGTTCCTACGTTGCTTTGGCCTCTTTCAGGACCTCATTTTATTTTACAGTGCTTAGGGACACACTCAGGCCCCTCTAGGTTGTTGCTACTGTTCCCAGGTCTCTGGTGCTTAGCATTCCTACCACATTGTTCTGGCAAGCAGTCAAGTCTCAGAGTGAAGCTGCACAGAGCATCCAGGCGGAACAAAGGCATGAGAGATGTGCGCCCCTGCTGGCCCAGTCGCTGCCCACAATCTCAGATCATCTGCCCTGTGGGTCCTGGCTCTCCTTGGTCCCTAGACCTCAGGACTGCAGAGTCTACTTGGATGCAGGGTCCACAGCCTACTGCTGCGCACAACCCCTTGCCTTCCTCAATTCTTCCTTTACCCAGCCTCGGCCTTGCCCTTCCAGAAACCATTCCAACCCCAAGCTCAGAAACTCTCCTGTCCCACTGCTGACAACACTCACCCACTGTCTTAATCTCCATGCACTTTATTCCACCTCCCGAAGACTCGGAGCCCCTGAGTGCACCAGCCATTCCTAACATGCTGGCTGGCTTGTGCTCCTTCTCTGGAAACCAAGAAAGGCCAGCCCACCCTGCAGCCATTTCCTCACCACCAGAGTCAAGATCTGAGCTCGGGCTTGCTGTGCTGTCTTCCAGCCACTGCACAGTCAAACCCCACCTTAGCAGGGCGCTTGGCCTCTGCACTGGATCCTCAGCTCTACTGGTTGGAGACACATGATCAGGGCCACCCTGCTGCCAACTCAGGAGGGACCAGGGTGTGTCTCTGAGCCCTCAGCAGCTGAGCCCCATCTTCCTTGCTCTCCTTGACACTCCTCCCCACTGTGAGCCTTCTCTAGGCAGCTGACCACACCACACGCTGACGGACAGGCTCCTGCTCTCTGCATGCCCTGGGCTTTCAAGCTGCCCCTTCCCACCCTGGATCTTCAGCCTTTCTTTCTTGTAGGTCTTTTGTCTCAATGTCTATGCCTAATTGTACCATTAAAACATATATACAAAACTTTCCTCAATTCCTCACGCCCCTACGCCTTCTGCTCTCATTTAATGGGGTCCTTTGTCAGCCAAGATTTGTGAACTTAAAATCCGAACTTCCTTCTGTCCATCCCAGCCATCCTCAACCTACTGCAGTCTTGCCTTTACCTGTTCTACCCACATACAGCCAAATCCAGAGAATAAATACTGGCTTTATTTCACCTACCCAGGACATGGCGTCTGGTACTCTGGACCACGTGCTCTTCCTCCCTAAGGCTCTTTCCCCCCCACCTGGCCTGGTGCCACTCCTTCTCTCTCTGGCCACGCTCTCTGTCTGCCTTTCCTGCCTAGTGTATTCTGAAATCAAGGAACAGTGGTCTCTCCACGTGAAGCAGGTCCACACGCTGCTGGTCTCACCCAAATCCAAATCCCTGAAGACTGGTTCCAACTACCAGATATAAATCCTCAGCTCCAACCCATGTGCTGAGTTCCAGACCCTTAAATCCAGCTGCTTACTGGCTAGATCCAACTATCCAGCTGCTTACTGGCTAGATCCAACTGGATTCCCAAGTATTCTGCAAAAAGAAAATGTTCAAAAGGAACATAGGATCTCTCTCTCTCCCTTCATCCTCTTCTGAGATCCCGCGTTTCTGAGACTAACTTCTGGCTCTGTGAATCGCACCTGAGTGTCTCCCCCCTCCCCGCCCACCTTCACCCCACCTCCTCCAAACTGACCACCATGTCTTTTGATTAATCCCTTTTAATTCTAGAAGCTTCCCACCAGTCTTAATGCAACACTAATTACTTGCTTGGGTTATGATAGTATCTTTTCCACCTTCTCCAGCAGTCCCCTGTCACCACCAAGCTTTGTCATGATCAGGGATTTTTCAATATCAAGCTGATCATCTGGCACACAACACTTTAAGGACTCTGGAGCTTTAGTCTGGTCTCACTCCCAAGCTCCACCCAGAGGCTCCTTATACATGACCAGGTCTTACTTCCTCATGGCTACTTTCCCAACAAGCATCTTTTGCTCTTACCACAACAAATTTCATATGACTTCTTAAAAATGACACATAGCATCATGAACGTGTTGATAGGACCAGGCAGCCTCTCTCTGGGCCCCTTCCTAATTGCTTCTCTTCCTTAAAATTGTGTCCAAGATTCTCTTCTTCCCCATAGACTTTGCCGACACTAGTGTGATGACCCTTTCCCCAGCAGTGCTCACACATATTCTTCTCCTGGCGCTTTTCAGGTTGTGTGTCAGTCTCTTTGTTTCCTAAATATCTCCCCACAGCAAATGGAAAGCAGGGAGCACATTCTATTCCAGGGCTCAACAAAACAGAAAAGGGCCAAATAGTAAAATGTCAGGCTAGAACATTCAGGAACGGATATGGCTGTGTCTGGATACAACTTTATTTATGGACACTGAAGTTTAAATTTGATATAATTTTTGTATGTCATGGAATAATATTCTTCTTTGGATGTTTTTTCCCTCCAACCATTTAAAGATGTAAAAGCCATTCCTGGATCATGGGCTGTACGAAAGCAGGCAGTGCATTTGGGCCTGCTCCCTCCCCCGCCCCATACATCTCCACGCTGCACTCAGGATCAACACACAAACTGCCTAATGCATGTTAGCTCAATAGGTAACTAACACGCCTTGGCTAGACTGGCCCCAAAGGAGGGAGACAGGTGAAGTGTCACAATTTCCTATGGAGGATATGGAAGTCAACCATGTCAACATACTTGGTGCGCTTGTCTGCTAATTATGGTAATGTTTCTTCGAAGCAACTTGAATTTTATAAGGTCACATAAGAGGAAGGTTGCATTTTTTTCCTCCTCATGGGAGACCTAAAGGGTTAATTAGCTTTGAGAGACCATTCCAGCTCAGCATTAAAGGGCAAGCAGCAAAATCAAGTTCCCTTCTATATTATTTCCTAGAGTTTTAAGAGCAACAGTATCACTAATAACCAACCATGATAATAATCTTTAGACAAATTGGTAAACATTAGTATGATTAAGGCATAGAAAAGCTTGTAATTTGTACCTCCAGAGAAAAGAGATAATGACCTACTCCTCAAAGCATATAAAGGATAAAGATTTGTTTTTCCTCGAACAATTTCCAATTGCACAGGGCCACCGTGCATCCTAGGATGTGCTCAGAGTGCACGGCATCCCACGCCGGGGATGTGGGGGAAGGACTCCGGATTGTGTTTCAGGCTGACCGACTCCATCAGGCTGTAAATGAAGCGGTGGCATTTCCTGGGGTATGAAGCATGCTAACGCGTTCTGAAATCAAGTAATAATGGTCTCTCCATGTAGAGGGATTCGATTTTATTTAAGAAACAATTTGAAATGAACCAGAAGTGCAGGTAAATCTGGAATACTCGTGGCTGCACACAGGTCGGCGTACAACCATGCCACCAACCTCACAGTCCCATCCTCTGCCTGGGATGGAGCTGAAGGGAAACCCACAGGGGCTACGACGACAGTAGACGCGCACGTTCCTGTTCTCCCTAAGAAGTGGTTGGGTGAAGGTCTCCTAATAGCCAAATTGTGGTGCTGAGGGATGTAGGTCCCCGATCAAATTATAGCTCAGGAAATGAAAGCATTTCCTGGAGCAGAAGTAGCTTCTTATGTTTAGAGGGAAAATTATAGTGATGTGAAGATTCTAGAAGGAAATATGGGGCTAATCAACTTTCCTGGTTATTATGCCCAACAGTGCTTAAGCTGAGCTTCTTTTCTCACAGGCCTTATGACTCATGAGGACTCATCCCCATCAGTGCTTCCTACAAAACTCAGAATGAGACACATAGAGCAACAACACTTCCTACAACCCGCCTTCCACTGTACCCCAGTGTCAACCACAGCAGCTGGATGCTGACCTGCTGACCTTTGGAGTTCTGTTTCCAGGGGCTCAGATTCCAAACGTGGAGGTGGTGGTGGTGACGGGTGGGGGAGGCTGAAGAAGGGTGGATCTGGGCCCCCAGTGTTTTATGATGTATGGAAATGTCACAGTGAAACCCATCGATGTGTACAATTAAGATGTGTTAATAAAAAATTAAACATTTTTAATTAAAAAAGCACGTGAGTATGCAGTCTTTTTGATGGAAATTGCTGACAATTTTGAATGGGGTAGGCCCGCCCAGCTTGGATGGCCCTGAGGTGTATATGGGGGGCAGCAGGGGGAGGAAGTCAGCTGATATCTATAGTTTCCACTTCTCATAGAGGAAAGATCTTCAATGTGGAGGTGGCCTGTGTCCCACCATACTGGATTCTGGGGGGTCCTGCCTCTCCTGAGACCCAGAAAAGAGCTCACTCTACTCCATCATCCCTGACCCCCGCTGTGAAGGACAGCGCCCCCACAGAACCCAAGCAGTGGGCTAAACATGATGATTGTTCTCTTGGTAATTTGGCATTTTTCACTTGGAACTGTTTGATAAATTTTATATGTATCCACAACTATCCTACAGCTTAAAATATGCTACCTCTCAATGACCCAAGGACCACACATTTCACAAACCTCACCGGCAGCTGCTTCAAGCAGGCTTATCTATGTTCAATGACCTCGAGTACCAATAAACTGACGCTCTCCTGTGGTCTTGAGAAAACACTTTTATTTTATTTTTTTCTGCTCTAAATTATGGTATATTTCAACTTCAAATTTAACTTCTTTCTAACTCTTTCTTCTGAGTAGATACTTTTTCATCTAAAATGCTTTAAGAAATATTGGCAACTTCTGAATCGTGCTGAGAGGTGCCAGAAAGCATGGGGATTTTTTTTTTATAAAGGAGACAGTTTAAAAGTCATTTATATTTTTGCTTGGAGTATATTAGAATTTGATTTTTCCATAGCAGTAGACTTACTTTCCTAATTATGCTTTGCTTGTGCTAATTGGTTTACATTGAAAGCAAGGAAGATGAGCTACGGCAAGATTTTAGGAGGAAACCCTTCTGTTATTAAGTAGACAAGTGATCATCCCTGACATGGGGAACTTATTTATGACAACTGAGTTTGTTTACCCTGAGACTTTTTACCATAATTGGTCAATTTTTACTCATATACTATTACAGAATTTGAGAGTGTTAACATTTTAAGTTTCATTCAATAAAATGCTAAATTGTGTATTACTTTTAGCTTCTCTACCTGGAAAAAAAGTTAGCAAAGTGAAAGCAATATCAAAAGCAAGAGAGAAATCTCATCTTGGCTTTTTGAGATGTAAATATATGTCTAATATAATCTATCAAAGCCTGTAGGAACGTGTTGTGTTTATTATTCTGATGTTCTTTAATGAAATGTGAATATATTACCCGCTGGTTACTCTAAATAGTTTTCTTGTGTACGCACAAGTGGCTTTAGCTAGATAAATGATCAACTATGAAAAACCTATTTTCAAAACAGCTATAATAACTCTAAGAATTTATCTGAATTTAAATAACCATTTCAATTGAAAAAATAGAAAAACAAAAGTTTATGTTGGAGAATATGAAACCCCTGCAGAAGGATCATTTTTTCAGTACTGACTATAATCGGTATGAGAAAAAGAAAATATTTTGACCTGATTCTCATTCTAGTATATCTCAGTTTTCATAATTCCTTAATCTCTGTAGCTTTCAAAAGCCAGGCAGCATAAAAATCATATTATACTTATTCCATTATTTCAAAAGAGTTCTGAGAAATATTTTTTGGTCCCTGGTGAGCTTATCAGTGCGTGCGTGTGTGTTTGTGTGTGTCTGTGTGTGTGTGTTTGTGTGTGTGTCTTTAGATCCTCCATTCTGAATGCTTGTGCTTTAATTTTAGAAATAAAGTAATATGAAGAACAAAAAAAATAACAAATCATTATTTTAGCCACAGAGCCAAGCGACAGAGGGAGGCAACAGCTCTCAAGGCAGAATTAAGGAGGACATTCTCTGTTGAAAGGAAAGAAACTGAGAAGCAAAGTCTCTTCAGTGTTAAGTATAATATATCGAATAAACTGACTGCAAAGCTCTCTCTCTCTCCAGTGTGCTAGAGAACACAGGGATGTTGAGAGGCAGCGAGCTCTGATCTTAATCACTCCTGCTGGATTTCATCTTCAGAGAGAACAAGTGAAAGTGTTTACAGAGCAAGTCCGGTCCCTCTCTGCACAGCAAACACATCCCCGCTACCCAGAAGACACCAGGCCGGTGTGCTGCCCATTTGCACGACCCAGTGTGGCCATTTCTATTTTCTTAAATAAAATTCGTCATGCCAACTGAGAGAATCGATTTTAAGAAAACCACTCCAATAGTGTTAAATACAGCTAAAACCACCAATTGTCATGTCAAAAAAATGAGGTGAGGGTAAACAGGAACTCTCATGTATTTGGGGTGTGTTTAAGTGGTAAAGTCTTTTTAGAGGGTAATTTACAGGGCTTTTCAGAATTTAACATATGCTTATTACTCAACTCAGATTTTCCATTTCTCGGAGTTTTGCCCACAGAAATACTCAAGTAAGACAGATGTCCCTTACAGCACTGTCCCTAATGGCAAAAAATGGGTAAGAACCTAAGTATCCATCAGTAGATGGAAGGTCAAATAAATCATGGTACATCTGTTCTAACAGAGAAAGGTCTTTCGATCACATCAATGAATGGAAAGTAATATTTGCTCAACAAATTGTATAGTATGTTCTCACTTTTATAAAAAATAAAATACCTAAGTATCTGTGCACCCATATGTGTGTAAACTAAACAAAACAGATCCGGAGGATGTGCATTAAGATGTTAAAAGGGGACATTTCTTCAAAGGGAGTGACATAGGAAAAAGGGCAGCGTGAGTGAAGTGATTTTTTGTAACTTTATAAATTTCCCAATTACAAAAAAAGTTTACATAGCATATATGCATGTGTGTGAGTATCTATGCATTATGTGGGCAAGCAAAAATTTTTAAAAATAACAAAAGCAGTTATGTTTTTAAATATTGCAGCCATCTCCAATTCCTTCCCATAGGATCCCAGGGAAGATCAAAACCTCTTCCAGATATGGATTTGCCACTAATGTATTATGCTCGTTAGATCAATTACATGAACCACAACCTCTGTTTTGGGATTCCCACCCAGGTAACAGGTTTCAGTTTTTGCTTCTACAACCTGAAGTTGAACTCACCTGGCCTGGCTGACACCAACATGAGTTGAACATGACTTAGTAATGGCCCTGCGTTTAGGTACAAGTTAATCAAATCATGCCCCATCCTCAAAAGGCCATCTCCTAGTCCCTCAAACTTCAGTCATTAATAAATGTAATTCTGCGTGTGGTACTAGCTTCTTTGAGACACACGACTAATGGAAGTGGTAGTCTTCTATTTTCTTAATGTGTAAAGAATGGCGAGAAGAACCAAATTCCCTGCCCAGTGCCTTCTTCCACACACCCTCTCTTCCCTTCTGGATTGCTGATTTCCCCTTGTCCACTGTGTAAATCTCCGTAGGAGGAAGCCAACGCAGGATTGCTTTGTTTTTCAATTTTCTCTAAATTACTGCCACTGGCTACAACATCTCAGAGACTTAAATCCTTTATATTAGTTTCCCTGTGAGCAATCATAGTCTGAATATCATCTATTTAAATATTTAAGAGAGCTTCCCAAATATAGTATAAAGCTATATCTCTTCATACTTCAATTTTCTTAAAACAGATGTGAACTGTATAATAAATGTGGATTGAAAATTAAATTCACATTTAACCCACAGAAGTCTTCCAAAAAAGTTCAGTAACAGAAAAGAGTCATCTATCAAACATGTCTCCCCTTTAAGACTTTCTGTCTACCTTTCAACACCACCCTCTCCCTCTAACACTCTGTCTACCTCTTGGCAACACCCTCTCCCTTTAACACTTTTCACTCAATCCTCTTGAACTTATTGTCATTTTATTCATCTTGCTTGGAACAGAGTTCTTTTATGATTTAGGAACTACAACCTACATATGCAGACAAGGGAAACGTGTTAATCGCATCCTTACACATTTATCATTCCACCATCTATAACACGTGCTGTCCAATATAGTAGCCACTAGCCACACATGGCTATTTAAATTAATTTAAATAAAATAAAATTTAAAATTTAGTTTCTCATTCTCACTAGCTACATTTCAGGTGCTCAATAACCAAATTTAGGCAGTGTCTAGGTACTGGGCAGCACAGCCTTGATGCTGATAGGTCAGCTATAATAATCCCCAGACCCTTTGGGAGAATCGAAAACATTAACAGTAAGAAACAATTAAATCTTGGGAAAGAAGAAAATGTATTAATTAATAATGAATGAAAGCAATAAACAGATTCCCGATGCCTGGAAATAAGTAAACCAATTTCCCCAAGTAGATGAGTGTTCTACATGTCTTTCAATTTCTATTTAACAATTCAAATTCTTGCTATCTGTTATACGTATGGGGTTGATTATAGCATTTTTGGATTCTGGAATAATTGTCTATGGATTTTCTGAACTTTTTTTTGCAGTACCGGAGGGCCTCACTAAGTAGAGAGAGAGGGACAGAAAGAGAGAGAGAGAGAGAGAGAGAGAGAGAGCTGAGGCTGGCCGCGAACCCAGATCCTCTGGTCTCTGCCTCCCAAAGTACTGGGATTACAAGCGTGCGCCACCACGCCCGGCATTTTCTGAACTTTTTAAAAGGGCATTCAAAGCTGTCAGCCTCTTCTTCTCATTTCTGTATAATCAAGTGTGAAAGCTATTCTTAAGCCGTCTGAGCTAGCTCACATCCTCCACTGGTGAGAAGAGGACCATGGCTGCACATGTCGAGTGTCTATTCAGCTGTCACCCCGCTCCTCTATCCGTTCCCCATGAAATCTACCCAACACCTCCGCCTCCATGCAGCCATCCAGTGTTAATCTCTCCCTGTATTATCCAACTACCATGTCCTGTGAATACTTCCACAACTGCACATCCCAGTAACTCTATTTACTTTACATACCTGGCCATCCTGTCAAACTACATAATGAGCTCAGAGAGAGATTCTCCAAAGATTAAGTTTGATTCTGGAGTGGCACTGACGTGAGTGTCACAGCAAACTCTATGTGTATTTAAAGAAGCTAAGGCAAAGGGACATTTTTTAAAGACAAAATGAGGAAGATGAGATGAACTATTTTAAAACAATAATCTGTGGCCACAAGGATTAAAATCAAGGATGCCTAAAGATCAGATTACAGGGGTGGCACCAGTCCAAGATTCAACAGGCGATTCTTGGGCAGACGTTCTTGCAGAAGCATTTTCTGTGAGGTTGTGGAGGTCTTTGTGCAAGGCTGTGGTTCTGGCTGTCTCTTGTGACACTTCCTGTCACCAGGTATAAGCATGAGGTTCCCCTCCACAACCTTCCAACCTTATTGACTTTTTTGTTTTGGTTAGGTCTTGACCAAATGACTCTATTTTGATCCCCAAAACTTTCACCTCCCCATGAAGTCACACGCTCCTTGGGGCAGGAAAGTGACCAACTCATTTGTCTTTTTTTTTTTTTTGCGGGTACCGGGGATTGAACTCAGGGGCATTCTACCTCCGCGCTACGCCCCCGGCCCTATTTTTTATACTTTATTTTGAAACCGGGTCTCACTAAGTTGCGGAGGGCCTCACTAAGGAGAGAGGGGGGGGCAGGGAGAGAGAGAGCAAGCTGAGGCTGGCCGCGAACCCGGATCCTCCGGTCTCCGCCTCCCAAAGTACTGGGATTACAAGCATGCGCCACCATGCCCGGCTGTGACCAACTCATTTGTATTCCTAGCACCCGGCACTCTGTCTGGCACACAGAACATTCCCAATAAATATTTTTTAAATGAACCTGAGCAAATTGGACACAAAGTCGTAAACCTGCTTTTCACTCTAGCTCTGACTAGTCTTCCAGTATGTAGTATTTAAGGTATAATCAATGTTATTTTTGTTACTGTCTACATTTAATTAGCAGACATCTGAATTAATTCAAAATGTTAGCAGGGGCTAACACTGGCTATAATCTGATTAGCTATCATTTTCTTTACCGTAATAGTTTCTCGGTTTCTTGGGAAAAAATAAGATTTTCAATGGGACAAAACAGACTCATAAGATTGCCAAGTGAAATAAATAATGTTCAATCTGAATTTTGAAGTATTCTTCAAAATATACAAATAGATCACTGAATGATTAGATTTGGATTTGATGAGCCAAAAGACAATGGAAAGTATTGTTGATATATTATTTATTTATTTATTTGGGGGGAGCTGGTACTGGGGACTGAACCCAGGGATATTTTAACTCTGAGAAATACCCCAGCCCTATTATTTATTTATGTATTTATTTATTTTTAATACTGGGTATTGAACCCAGGGGCATTCTACCTCCAAGCTACACCCATGGCCCTTTTTATTTCAAGACAAGGTCTTGATAAATTACTGTATGCTATGCAATCCTCTTATCTCAGTCTCCCAAGTACTGCAATTACAGGTGTGTGCCACAACATCCAGAGAGTATTATTGATATTTAAAAGCCATAAAAATTCACTTTCTAAAATATCTTCAGAAAAAAGGGCAACTGTTTATTGTTTCTGAGAAACTTAACTTTACACAATGGGCAAATGCTCAAATTTCAAAAAGGAAGCCCCAAATATGTCATGTATTAACAAAAGATTATTGAAAGCAGAATTCTAATTAATATTGATAAAAATGCTGACAGTAACAATCAAAATTTAAACTATAAGAATTTATCACTAAATGCAAGTTGTGAAACTCAAGAAAATGATTTCCTAACCAGGAAACATATGGTCCTTTTCAGTGTTGTAATGATATCAATAAAGTCCACTGGACTTTTTTTCCCCTCCAAGTTGAATTGGGATTATAGTGCTTCTTCTTAATATCCCCTTTTTTAAAAATTTATTTTTAAAATAAACTGACACATAAAAATTGTATATTAATGAGCACTATGTAATGTTTCCACACATTCACGCACTGTGTAATGTTTAAATCAGAGTAAACATATCTGTCTCCTCAGATATTCATCATTTATTTATGGTGAAAACTTTCAAAATCCTTTCTTCTAGATTTTGAAATGTTCCCCTTTATAGGATACCACATTTCATAACATTCAAATTGAAAGTGTAAACACTGTCTTTGAACTTGTTGAGGGATTCAATTTGTAGAACAACTTCGTGATTCTTTATTTAGAGCAATGCTCTAGAGATTAAATTTGAATACAGAGCTAGAATTTCCAAATGCTCACATATGCATTATCACAGTTAATGCAAAATGCTCATATACATGATTAGCCCAATTATTCAAGCAACATCTGCTCAGTTTACCTGTTATTCACGACATTTCCCTCCCTCCTTTACCTCCCCCTCTTTCTCTCTCTCTCTCTTTTCTTTTCCAGCCTGAAATTTGAACAGTTTCTTTCCTATTACTTTTATATTAATGACAAGGGAAGAAAGAAAAAAAAGGAAGGGAAAGTCAGGCTGATCAGATTTTAAACATTTATAGACACAGTCTTTTTTAAAAAATGACTGAGGATATTGAAATTGCTAGTTAAATTTAGGCTTTAGTAAGTACAGACATTAATTTAAGTGATCTAAAGTTATTTCAGTTTCTGACTTATTCAAATATGTTCAGTCTACCATTCCTAATCAATGACATAATTACTTTATAATCACTATTTCCTTTATTTAGACCTGCATGTTGGGGATTATTATTCCCAATTTTATGGGTAAGGAAACAGAACGGTGGGAAGATAAAGATGACCCACCAGAGCAGAGTCCAGGGTTAGAAACCAGTTCATTTGATCCTAAGCTCATTGTCCATTCCCTGGAATCTGTACTTCTCAAGTCTCAGTGTGCATCAGAACTTTGGGGGCATGTACAACATGGATGGCTGGGCACCACCCTAGAAGTTTCTGAGTCAGTAGGTCTGGGATGGCACCCAAGAATGCTCATTTCTAAAGAGTTCTTGAAGATGTTGCTGCTGCCAGGGGTTCAGGGACCACACTGAAAAACACTGCTTTGAACCATGGCTGCCTCCTTCTGCTCTTTTGACAACCCAGGAGACTGTAAACCACATTCCAGAAATCCCCCAACCGTCAACTGGCCACCATGACAATGCCTAACTATAGCACCTTGTACACACCCATGAATGTTTCCATTTTCTCATCGTACTAGGGAAACACAGAGGTAATCTTTTTGTAGGGTCTATTTTAACTAAAATGTTTAATATGTTTTCTTTTTTAAACCACTGAATTTATTAAGTGAAATGCAAACACACAAGCCAACAAGGAAGGCTGTCCCCAAGTCTCCAACCTCTTGGGAGTCTTTTATGCCCCCAGGGAATCTGACCCAGTATTACCATCTGCATCAGTCCAAGTGTTCCCAACTTTGGAAAGGGAAAGTGATTTGTTCTTATTCCTTAGAAATATATGCCTTCCCTTAAATCGCTCACCCCAATAATTTCTTCAGCCTCTCCTACTTGCTTTCAGTTGCAAAACATGTCGTTTTAAATTGCATTATCCCATTAACTTTATCAAACCATATTGGAATATAAATTCTATGCTTCTCTTAGACAAGTGGCCAAATTGTGACACCCCCCTTTGCCCCAGATAATTAATTAACTGCAAAACCAAGATAATGCAAACCGCAACATTCTACACTCTACGTATATTAGATCCAACTGGTGAAAATAAAATTGCTGAAAGAAACGGATTACTGACAGTTGGTGAACGGTTGACGTCATGGTCTTACCTATGCACACTAGATCCATAAAACCATACATTCCATAGCAGATTTGAAAAAGGATGTCCTTCCTCTGCCACACGGCATAGGGGCTGAAGGCTGACCAGAGGAGCCAAGTCACACTTGCTATTAAGAACAGGGATCCTAGGATTACAGCAATCATCTGAACTTTTTCAACCAGTGTTATAGAAATGCTTTGCCACTAAAAGAAAAACAGAGGCATGTAAGAAAAAGATATTGTGTATAATTTTTAAAGGAAAAAAACCCATTTTAGCCCCATTTTTCTCTTCATAACACCAGTCCCCTTGCAATCTAATCAGCCCCCAAATGAATTTTTCCATTTCATCCAGGCTATAATAAATAGACAAGCAGATAAAGATTAATGAATTGCCTTCACTTCATTATTTTCAGCGATTCACCATTCTACAAGTTTAATATACTTTTACTCCAGATAATAGTACTGAGTATGAATGGCTGAGGAATATTTAGTACCTACGAATCACATTATTATCTTTCATGCAGGCATGAAATTAAACACCTTCTGACCATACATGGTGAGGTCTCCTCTATGTGGTATTTATTTTGCTCTTAACACACTTGTCTCCTAAAAAAGGGAAAACTGTTCCTTGTTTTTGTAGAAAAATGTAAAAGAAGGTAAATGAATTATATAAGAACATCAGTGGAAAAAGTCATTTAAGATAACACACACTAAAATAATAAGGGAACTATAAAACTGTACATTATCTGTTATTGGTACATTTCATATACACAGCTATTACTGGCTTTGTTATCTAATGGGTAATCCATGAAGTATTTTCAGATTTAGAATTTGTACACAATGGAGCATCTCAGAAACTCTCAAACAATACTGGCACACATCATTCCATGGGGAAGGTAAGTTGGTGTCCTAAATATCATATTGGAGAGGATTTATAGCACAGATGATCAAAAGTCCTTCAAGGGGGCTATAAACATGAGAAGATTAATTAGTCATGTTTTCATTTTTGTGTATTTGAGGCAGAAATAAAAGTAGAACTGTTATGGTTTGCCAGTCAGCAATGAAACTCAGAGCGAGCTGCACAGTCCCCTCTGTGTGAAGGAGCTCTGATGGCTGCAACACATGGCTTATCTGAAGAATTCTTCATGCCCAACAACCTTCTTTATAAATGGGCTTAAGCAACCAGTGTTCATTGGATGAATCTGAAATTTCCTTAAAATCTTACTTACCTTAAATCTGAATATATGTATCTCCAAATGGCAAATCTGTCATTACCTACAATTTCCTTCCTTCCCTCCCTCCCTCATTGTCTACCTCTCTCCTCTTTCTCTTTCTTCTCCTTTTTCTCTCTCAGACACACACAATCCATAAACAAATAATCTACTAATAATATCTTCAATCCAGACTTGACCTTGCATATTCATGGATATTATTAAATTCTACATTTATTGCAGATTAACCAACATAGATCTGAAATATATTATTCTCTAAAGTCACATTTTCTTTTAAAAAACAGAACCAAACAATAAACAGTTTACTATAAAAATTGCATTTATTTTAATGTGGAGATTTGCTTACTAAAAAATAGTTCTTTCTTTCACTATTCTGAAGCAAGAATTAAACCAGTTGACATTTTTTATCATTACAGGTGAATCAATGTCATATTTCAAGGATGTTTTTGGAGTTTTGCCTCAGCTTTCTACTAATTTTAAACACATTAATTCCAAACTGCAAGGCATTTGAATTTTATTTTTTAATTTATTTTTTACACTTTTATTGGTGCATCGTGGCACACAGCACTTGGTGAACTTTCCCCTGGCTCCCTCCCCACTGCCCCCAAACAGGATATTGGTATTCTCACATAATGTCAATGTAAGTGATTCCTTCATGATTCTCCCTCTCCCCACCCCTTTCCCCAGACTACCTCCCTGGCTCCACTGGAGTTTCTCTTCCATTTTCTGAAGTCTTTCTGGTATCCCAATTACTCCCTAGCTTCTGCATATGAGAAAAAACATGACCCTTCACTTTCTGTGACTGACTAATCTTACTTAACATAATGTTCTCCAAGTCCATCCATTTTCTTTTTGTTCTTCTTTATTGCTGAGTAGAATTCCAGTGTATGTATATCCCATAATTTTGTAAAATATTCATCTGATGATGGATACCTAGGTTGTCTCCATAAACTGGCTCTTGTGAATTGTGCTGCTATAAACATGGATATGCAGATATTAGTATAATAATTTGATTTCAGTCCCTTTGGGAAGATGCCCAGGAGTGGTATAGTTGGATCGTATGGTGGATACATTCCTCATTTTCTGAGGAATTTCCACAATGATCTCTATAGCAACCCCACCAACAGTGTAGAAGAGTTCATATTTCCCCACATCCACACCAGCATTTATTGTTGTTTCACTTCTTGATGATTGCCATTCTGATTGGGGTCAGATGGAATCTCAGTGTAGTTTTGATTTGCATCTCCCTGATTGCTAATGATGTTTAACATTTTTTCATGTATTTAAATTTGGTGTCACCAAATTCAGTGTTCCTTGCACATACTTAGTTTTGATGCTCATTAAAGTACCTTAAATACAACAGTATATTAAGCAATATAAAAACCACCTACATACACACATATACATACATGTACACAGTGGAGTAAAGGAAGGTTACACTTCCCACCAGCTCTGTAGCTCAGAGTGGAAACAAAGAGCTGTGTGCATGTATGTTTGTATCACATGGAACCTCACTATACCAGATAACTGCCATGCACTAATAAAAGTATTTAAAATAAATAAATAAATAAACCCACCTATAGCCTGCATCTATCCTAGATGAATACAACCACATCTGTATGCATTATCTTACCCTTTATCAGTTTATTAATCACATCAAATAGATGAAAACAATGCATAACTTTTAAGTTCATGCAGCAAAGATGTTGTGTATGTGTGTGTGTGCATGCGCGTGCATGTGCACATTTGTAATTTTTACGTGATGGTCCACATGTTCAAATATAGATAGCTGAATATTAGTCTCGGGTAATCAAAGGTGGGTGAGGAGGTTCACCAGTGAATGTTTTTTCCTGTCTATTCTCCGTTAGTCAAGAATCCTTATGATGCTCCAGGTTTGTTTTGTAACTTTAGAGGAGTGAAATTTGAACAGCTCAATATTGTATACCTTAACATATTCAGTTTCAATTAGACCTACTAATTAATGAATCCAAATCTGCCCACATGTTAGCTCAGTGGCAATATGGTGGCCCTGGTACACTGTGGCTTAGCTCCACTGTATGTGCCCATCTGGGGGCGATGTGGTGATGGTTGGACATGGCTTTGGAGTTTCCTGGGTCACCGGAAGTGGAGTGGTCACACGGATGCTGAGGTGTCAGTCACCTTGATTTCCTGTTTGTCACGCTTCCGGCCCACCATGCCTAGCTGCTCCTGGGCAGGGAAGGTGTGGGAGTGTAAGAGCGGTTACCACAAGCCAGAAACACAACGCTTAGCACTCGTTCCTGTGACACCACATTTAAAATGCTTTAGAATTCAAATGCCTGGCAGTTTGGAATTAATGTGTTTAAAATCACATCAGGAAGCTAGGAAAAAAGAACAACTCTTGATTACAGTGCACCGGGAAGCTTAATTATTTGCTATTATCATAGAAATTATCTTTTGTTGTGGCTATAAGAAGCAATTTGGGATTTTTAAAGCTTATTTTTAAAGAAGGATGAATTGTACATAATCTGTAATGAATCCCCTGAAATTTTTTGGTTAAATATTACTCAGCTAATAATGTAGATCACTCCACTAATAATGCAAATGTGCAAATATATTCCAAAGTAAGAAGATGCTCTTCGTATGCTGATGAACTTTTAAAGTTAGCATCATTTCACCGAGTAGCCAGTGGGGTCAAACCATTATTAAAACCAAAATTATTAAATCTGCATTATGAACTGGTATCATCTTGGTAATGTCTTTGCCCGCTGCATACAACCTCTTTCATATTTCTACCATTATGTACAAAAAAAAATGAAACTGCTCCCCTTCTTCCTCCAGGAGGAATAACTCTGCCCTCCATGGTAGGAGACTCAGCCAGGGACCCTCCTCTCAGAGGGAGGAGTTATCTACAGGCTCAGCCTTCAGGAGCTGTGTTAATGGAACATTAGTTTGGACAATGAAAGTAGAAGATGAGTCCCTTAGGGATTCTCTCTGTATCCATGGTATCCAAAGAGGCGATTTAAGCTTGTAAGATATTTTGAAACTTGAACAAAAATTTTTAATTGCTAAACACACTTTTCTCTTTTAAATGAGATATATAGGATTGTATGACTATATATTTTTTCAATTGACTTTGTTTCCAAGTTTGGTAGGAAAGTCATGTAACAGTAACTAGACTGCCTCTGCTATTACTCTATTTTTCTATAACATGTGGATATATGTGACTCCAATTCCTGAAAAGCTATTCACTCCTGTACAACAAATCATCACAACCTCCATTCCTTGCAAAGGGACCAATGGGCTCCTCTTTTGGAAGCTTGGCCTAATTTGATGCACTGGAAGAAGTCATTTAATAATAATAATAGCCTATATTTATAAAGGACCAACACATGCCAGGCATTTTTCTAAGAAGTTATTTGTCTTAACTCATTTATTCCAGATGACAACTTTGTGAAGGAATTATTATCCCCACTTTAAAGACAAGCAAACTGAGGCAGAGAGAAGTTAAACAATTTGCCTAAGGCTGCACATCAAGTCAGCACTGGAGCTGAGACAGAACCTCGGCAGCCTGGCTCCTAGGTTCATGCTCTTAACACTTACACTAGACTGAGAGTTCTACTGAGCGCTGGTGACAATGAACTGCACACATCCCATCTCGGCTGCACCTTGACATTCTCCTGCTCCCAGCTCCCAGCGTGTCCTCTCTGGCCTGCTGAGAGAGCTCCCAGATGGAGCCCCCGGGTATGCAATGCTGCTGAAAGGAGGCTGCCCGTCAAAGTTCCATCGAGGAGGGCTCAGTGTCGGGATCAGCACAAGTCCTCAGTGCTGACACATAATTGTTATAGAACAGTAAAAGAAAGTGACAGAAGGTGATCAGGAAGAAAAGAGGGAGAGAGAGGGAGGAAAACAGGGTGGAAGGGATGGAGACACCCCTCAATTCCACTTCATCTGGCTTCTTTTATTCTCCCAGATGCCATGTACTCAGTACTTTGGTCCTTATGAACATGATCCTTCTTGGCATGCATGCAATGTCCTTCTCTTCCCTTACCTGACACTATCTTTCATCCACTCAGGCTTGGCTTTAATGCTGCCTCTTCTAGGAACCCATCCTCCATGTGCTTCCCCTCGTAAGCAGGATCCCTCTTTATCTGACCCTCAAATCTGCTATTTATATTTCTGTTTAGTGCTCATTTCTTTCTTGCTTTGGCCTCAGAGAGCCGTCCATCTCCCTGTTGTCCACAGTCCCCAGGTTTCAGGACAGCAGAGGCTGGGTCTTGTCCCCTCATCCCCTCATGTTCTCCAACAATGAACATGCCAGCAAATGAGTGACACGCCCAGGACTCTGTGGCTGGTTTCCACCACCTGTCTGACTTGTGCCTGATGGGCTTTCTCTCACCGTCCACTCTTCACTGATACCTGAGGAAGTCCCAGCTCTGGCCAAACCACCAGCAAGCTGAGAAGCGAGAACTCAAACCTGGATCTCTGCTTCCAAAGCCTAACCTCTTTCTCAAATGCCCTTCTCTGCCTACTCTCCTTCTGCTCTCATCCCTGAGCTGCCTGCTTGACCGGACACATCCTGCATCTGAAAGGAAAATCAATGGGCATGATTACAACTGTCTAAGAAGCAGATGTGGGGATAAATGGGAGTCGACTTATGCAAAAAGCAGTCCAGCAGTGAAATCTGACCTACAGGTTTCTAAATGGCATCTCCCACCATGTGTTAAGTAAGAAAGCTGCAGTTTGTTAAACGAATATTAATATATACAAGACAATCTCAAGGAACTATAGCCCTTTAATCTTAATGAAAATTTGAAATAACTTAAACTCACATTGGAAATTATTTAATACTCTATACACAATTGTTCAGAGGTGTTCCAGGTAAGCCCACCAGTTCTAAAATGATACAGAGAATGTATGTGGCTAGAATTGGTATCATTGTGCAGGAGAGATTATGTTAGTGGAGCACTTTTCTTGGGAAATTAGATGAGCTATTACCGCAATAATTACCACAGATTGCGGTGAAGCAAATATTGTTACTCGGATTAAAAAAAAATCTGACTAATTAATTCAGGTTTATTACTGCCTTCAGAAAAGAAAGGATTAAAAAAAGCGAGGAATTTTCTTTAATGAGATGACAGGAAACCAAGCCAAAGCAAGATGCAAAGTAGCCCCCTTGTATAAATCACTTCCAGATAGTGACACGAGCACTTGAGAAAGGCGTACATGCCGTGCACACAGTCAGGCCCCTAGGATGCTATTCAGAAGATACACCTGTCATTCCATTGTCTGAAAAAGTCAATGTACCTTCTCCGTTTAGAACTCAATTTCCTCCCTGAAAATAACACACGTGCAGAGGAAAGCAAGCTGAACTTAGGGCAGATCCATTCAAAGTGCATTAAATCATTCAGTCCACGGGACTGTTTCATCCTTGTTTTTACTAGGCAGGCTAGATATGAATCATAAGTTAATAGATGTGTAGTGCAATGATTTGTGCTGTGCAGCATGACAGGTGAGATTACTCACCAGCGTCACAGGAGAGAACACCTGCTCTTAAGGGTGTCCTCTTCAGAAACAAGAATTGAACCGCAACATATTTTCAATCATCTTTAAAAGGTGTTTAAATTGCTTCACTAAAGTTGGGATTGGAAATGCTGGCAGAAAACATCTCCATGTGGAATCAGGTTGACATGTAGATACAACATTCCATTAATTATATGCTCATTCTCTGTAGAGTTGTGTTTACAGGCTGCATATTAAAAGTGACCTCAGGGTTCGGTATGGGTCCTCTCTACCAGAAAAGGATTTTAACAAACTTTTCAGACCTGGGATAAAATCAGACAAAAGGAATTTGCTTTGCCTGAGAAAGATGAAATCTAAACAGTCATGAGAAAATCATTAGAAAACAGAACCACTTCTTTGGAAAATTTAATAGCATTTGATTAAATGAAAGAGGGGAGGTAATGACTGATGATGAAATTAGTAACAATAAAATATTATAAATGACTTTGTCAATTAATTCTATAGCATAGATGAAATAGATAAATTCTATGAAAAACTTTATTTACCAAAATCAACTTAAGAAGAAATGGAATGTATGAATAATTCTATACAAAATAAACTGAATTTGTGATCAGAAGGATTACACAAACAATTAGACACTTCCAGGACCAGATAGCTTCACCAGATGTTATCAAGCACTTCAAGAAGAAATAATATCAATTTTACACATTCTTTTTCAGAAAATAGAGGAGGACAGAACATTTTTCCAACTCACTTTATGAGGCCAGCACAAGCCTGATAGCCAAACCTGACAAAAGCATCACAAGAAAAGATAAACTCTAGACCAATATTTCTCACGTGCAGAGATGGGAAAAAGTCTATACAAAATATTGGTGAATCAAATCCAGAAATATATCGAAACAATAATGCAGTATGAGTGAGTGAGTGGGATTCATCCATGGAATGCAAACAGTCAAAGCAATCAATGGAATTGATCACATTAACAAACTCCAACAGATCTTGATAGATGCAAGAAAATCATTTGATATATTCCCATTCATGATGAAAAGTAGGAAGAGAAAGAAACCTTCTTAACCCGAGAAGAGCATCTACAAAACACATATGTCTGGGCTCGTACTTAATTGTGGGGGGAAAATGCTTTCCTTCCTCAGATCCTGACTAAGCTAAGTTATTCATCTTTATTACCTCTACTTGATTTGGATCTAGATGCCCTAGTCAATGAAATAAGGCAAGAGAAAAATATAGAGGTTGTAAAGGAAGAAATATAAAATTGTCTTCATTTTTAGATGGTGTGATTATCTCTGTAGAAATCCTATGGAATCTCTAAGAAAATCTAGTAGAACTATTAAATTAATTCAGCAAAGCCTCAAAACGCAAGGCTGATAAATAAATACCAATTATATCTAAGTATCAGCAGCAAAATAAAGGAAAATAAAATTGTAAAAAGAATACTACACGAAAGCACTAATGACTATAAATTACTTGGGGTTAAATATTTTAAAAGATAATATACAAATTATGTATTAGAAGACTTGCTATTTTCAATTTTGACCTATAACAGAAGCAAAATAGTATCAGAAAAACAAAGGTTTTTTTTATTGTTAATGTTCATAGTTGGGGGAAAAGATAATTCATTTAAAATGGTCATCAATCAGCTGATATTCATTAATCTAGTTTTAATTCACTGAGATCAAAAAAAGAAAAGCAAACCTCTAAATCACTGGTGTAATTTCCACAAGAATCAGAAGTACATTCTCTGGACCAACTCTCTTGTGTGGAACAATCTTTCTCCCACGCCCTTGGCTATTGGTAATGGACATCCTTTGAGGAATAATTTCTTGACCATCAACCATCACTTAGGTTAACTAAAATGCCTGTAACTAGGTCCTGTGACCACAGAAAAGCCAAAAAGGAGATTGGGCAGCTTTCCAGGTGTACTAGGAAATGTTGTGAGGTTTTCAGTTTTAACAGAATTCAGAATATCAATAATTTTTTTTTCTCCCAGAATCCTAGAAATCCCAGGAAGTTTGACAGGCCATGTCCAAGGACTGTTGCAATGTCCTCAATGTGTTTTAAAACTCAAGGAGAGGAGACCACACAACTTGGAGCGAGGGTTATGCCTGGGTTCCTGACATATGTGTCTAGGACCATGTGCCTGGGTCTTAGGATTACAAAGTAGGATGGAAACAGGCAGGGCTGCCCTTCAGCTTCAGAGCCAGAAGAACAAAGTCCTGGATGTATCAGGACACAGGTGGATCTGGCCCAGGGCCACAGGAAGCAGCAAAGGTACCAGGAATATAGAGCCAGAGCCAGAGTGACTTGACAAGCCTGGAAAGATTCAGAATTCAATTCCAGGAGGAGGGAACTCAATGCAATGTGAAGGTTTGGTTATAAAATGAGAATCAAACAAGCAGAGCCCAGGGATATGGAGTGGGGAGGGAGGCTAACAGGAGAGGCATCTGTACCATCCAGGGACCAGGACCTCATCACATGAGGGAGATAAGCCTTTCAGAGGAATATCCGCCCAGAAGAACCCTCTAAGGAAAGCTGGCCTTTATCTAGATGCCAAGTCTTTGGCAACAGAAGACAGAGTCCTGTAGACTCTCCTGTCTGGCTAGCTATCTCCAGATCCACAGGGAGAAGGAAGATCAAAGCAGCACCAGGTGTGAGAAGTTTTCTAAAAAGGGATGAGGATGGGCAGTTAGAAGAGTATGTCTACCTGAGCGAAATCTCTGGAATGACTGTTACAGGAGGAACAACTATTTGAACAGATGAATAAATATTGTTTTAGCAGTTACAGGGTACCAAGTCCACATAAAGAATACCACAGATTCTGGATTTAACTTGAAAAAAAAAAACATTCATTCATCCATTGTCTTTCTGCTAATTCTTCCAGAACCATCCATATCTCATTGCTCAACTTTATCTCTTGCCCAATAGTTTCAATCATTATAGATTTTCATGTTTGTCAAGGTTTATTAGTCCAGATATAACAGTTCAAATATTGAAAAACTATACATTTTAGCTCTTCAGTTCTCAAGATGTCGTGCTCATCTCCTCATAAGGACCTCAGTGTTAGTCCCTTAAGTGACATTTGATGTTAGTGATCGTTAAGGTTTGGATATGGCTTGAGTATATCCCCCAAAGTTTCATGTACTGGAAGCTTGGTCCTCAGCTTGGTGATACTGAGAGGTGAAACATGTGTTAAGAGGTGGGGCCCAGTGAGAGGTAATTAGGTCACTGGGAGTGCTGTCCTCAGGAAGGACTAATGCTTGTCTTGTGGAACTAGTTCTCCTGAGAGCAAGATATTATAAAAAGAACAAGGATCCTCCATCTCTCTGGCTTCCTATCTTGCTGTGTGATCTCTCCTGCATATATATCCTCTGCTACTGCAAGGACATCTATCATGAGACCCTCCCCAGGGACTGAAGAGATGGAGCCACCTGATCGTGGACTTTCAGCCTTCAAAACTATAAGCAAAAGCCTCTTTTTATTATAAATACCCAGACCAAGGTATTTTGTTATAATAACGGAAAATGAATGAAGATGGCTATCTTAGAGTAAGTGTGCACCGATGCCTCCATGGCTTGCTCTCCTTCCTCAACTGGACTTCTGGGAACGGAACCCAATGGCTAAAGACCAGGAAGTGGCTGAGTCGGTAAGAAGGACACAGTCCATGACGCTGAGTGTTGAACGTGCAGTGTCGACTGGGCTTTGCCTCAGCTCTTGCTTAGAGAATCACATAGTGGGACGACACCTTGAGTGTAAAAGTGCACAGGGAATTCCATCTCCTTCAAAGTATCTGGTAGAAATAAATGTCTTTGTTCAATATGTACTTATCAGATGCCCAGAGCATCCCAAAATCTATAGAAATCACTGGCATGAGGAAAAATTCTATTTCTCATTATATTACTGCCCAAGCAGAACAAAACCACAAATGTTTAAAAATCACAATATATCTTGGGGTGTTTCCACAGAGAAAAGGGCACATGGCGTTCAGTGAGTGGGGAACTTGTCTCTGCCGTGATCCTCAGGGAAGGCTTCTAGAACAAGGCAGCACTTGAGCTGAGCGTGCAGGATGGCTGGGTAGAGAAAGAGTAGAAGACTTGGAGAGAAAGAAGGAAGAAGCCTGTGCAAAGGAGGTGGTATATTAGGGAAAGAGTGAGGTTCTTATTACTGCTGGAGAATAGAATCCATGTGGACAAGTGGTGGGGGCTTCTAGGGTTGGTCAGGAAGTTTGAATTTTAACCTACAAAGCAATGGCTATTACATAAGCACAAGAAAAAACCAGATGTGACCAGATGCCTCAGGGAGGCTCACCTGCTGAGCCCTATTCTTGCTTCCTGTATTTTCCAAAGATGGACACAACACTCCTCCCTAACTCCTGTGCTCTTCTGCCACGTGGCTCTTGCCATCATGAAGTAGCTTTTGCTTCACCCTCTCCTCGAGTAAGTGGACACTTGGACCAATAGGATCTGGTGGCAGAAGGACCCCTTACCAACTGCAAGCATAGATTGTCACCGTCAGGTGAGACCCTGGGCTGTGAGACACCATGGGGTGGGGATATGCAGGGACATGGATGACAAGCACAGGAGTTAAGAAGCTGTCTTGGAAGTGGATCCTCCAGCCAGACCCCTCAGCAAATGCCACCTTGATCACAGACAAATGGCCCGGTGGAACCCTCTCAGACCACACAGTTATGGGCAGAATAAAAATGTTTGGAGCCACTAAGAATCACGATAGTTTTTCCTTTGCATCATGGTGAAAAATATGCTAAGATTCAGAATGGCAGACTCTCGGTGTATTGTCCGCTCAGTCCAGCCGCCTGACTTCCCCACCCCTTCCCTCCTCATCTTTCAAAGGCAGACCTTGATTACATCATTCCTGAGGCCCCTCTCTGATCTGCAATTCCACTGCTCTTTTTTTTTTTTATGGTACCGGGGATTGAACCCAGGGGCGTTCTACCTCTGCGCTACACCCCCGGCCCTATTTTTTATACTTTTTTTATTTTGAAAATGGGTCTCATGAAGTTGCGGAGGGCCACACTAAGTAGAGAGAGAGAAAGAGAGAGACACAGAGAGAGAGAGAGCTGAGGCTGGCCGCGAACCCTGATCCTCCAGTCTCCACCTCCCAAAGTACTGGGATTACAAGCGTGTGCCACCACGCCCGGCTTGCTCTTTATTTTTTAACCTTCTCTTTCCTGCCCCCCTGTCTGCTATTCCCTCCTCCTCCATCTCCTGTTCCTCACACTCACCTTAGGAATTTAGTAACAAAAAGCTCTTCAAAGCACTGGGGATGTTTTGAAGGTGGAAAATCCTAAAACTGGATGGTGAAGATGGTTGCATGAGTCTATAAATTATGAAATTCATTGAAATGTACACTAAAATAGGTGAATTTTATGGTATGTAAATTATGCCTCAATAAAACTATTTTTTAAAGCCCAGGAAAAAGAAATCCTTAAACTAGCAAAATGACTGAAATCCCTTTGGCAATTATTTGCTTAGCTGGTGTGTGTTACTCCCTATTGTAAGATATTTGAAATGCACTTAATTTTTTAAAATATACCTCCTGGAACAACCTAACAGAACTACGAGGAAAGTCAGATGATCACTGACCTAAATACAGTCTGCTTGGCGTCTCTCTCCTGGAAGGCTGCATGCTGCCTAATGAGTTTAGAATCTGGGGTCATATTCGAATCCAGGATCTGGTGCCCCATCATGTTACCGCTTGACTTTGGGCAATAAGGACCTTATTTTCTGCACCTTTAAAATGGGCTAAGAGCAATTATTTCATAAGGCTGTGGTAAGGATTAGCTGAACACACACACACACACACACATACACACGCACGCACGCACGCACAGCGCCTGTGCACACAGTGTGCATTCATTTAGTAATACTTTTGTTCCAAAGGCAAAAGATCTCTGACAGAGGGCCTCTTTGAGAAAAAGAAATCCAGAGCCCTCTGCTTCCAGATGCTTCTAGAGGAAGTCTGATGGAAGGCTGCTCACCATGTCTCTGGGTATCATGCCCAGCTCCCAGGTGCACCCCAAACCATGTCCTGTTTCCAGGTGCCCTACTGTGGCTGCCATATCATTTTCCTTGAGGGGCAAAGAAGTCCTTCTCACTCACATACAGACCCGTAAACCTCTCATGTGGGACGTGGCAGCTCATCGCTCCCCAGAAAGGGGCAGGGAGAGGAAGGGTAGCTATGATATCTTCTCATAGTCCCTCTTTTACTTTGAGCAGTATTTAAATACAACAAACAAACACACGCCTTCCCACAGTTTCCTAGAATTCCTCACCGTTCTTTAGTTTTCCCATCAGTAAGAGTTTTATAGGAATAACAAAGAGCAACTCTTCCTCACTAAAGCGATCTTCCCTTTGCTTAAGTGTTATATCCATTATTCACATTTTGATTGACATGCTACTGTTTGCACAGCCAGGTAGAAGAAAGAGCAGGACAGGGGACTGCAGTGAGATGCTCTAGCCCCTGCCCAGAACACCTGACTGTCCAGTGATGGAGGAGCCCAGGGCCAGTGACTGCTGGGGACTTCAGGGACCCAGCTACTGCAAGCTACGGAAAGCATAGAGGAAGTAAGTAAGCTCTGGGATTTTGAAGCATCAGTAGAAATTTCTTAGGCAGGAAAAAAAAAACGTGCTTGTCAGAAGACCAGAAAATTCTCACTCTTTGGCTTCAGGTATTTTTTGTTTAATTTAATTTTATCTTTCACTTGCCTTTCCTAATACTTTGATTTCTCGTATGGCTAGTATTATAAGCCAATATCAAATAGTCAAATAGTGATTTGCTTAGTGCAATAATCCAGTATAACATCTGGTTTCTACCATAGAACGAATAATCCCCGGTCTACATGAGTGAGGAGACTAACCCATGGGAAACAGCTGACCAAACAATGCAGCATGTCATTAAGCCACGAGCTGTGCGGAGAGACTGTGCATTTCCTAATGGGAGTTGACCCGACAGGCATGGATCCAAGCTAAAGCAATCCAGAGTGGCTTTCTGGAGGAGGCAGGCCTCTGTAAATGGCAGGGAGAATTTGGAGATGCAAAAGTCTGAGGTGAGGCTCCAGGGAGGGGCATAAGCAAGGATGCCTCTGTGGTCCCCCATTTAAAATAAGGCTCTGTCTGCAGGACTCCAGAGGAGCTATTTGAAAAGTATACAGTGTTGTCAACAATCCAATAGATCTGTCTACATAATGTCCATCAGTACAACTAACTTTCTTCCTATAAGTCCACTGACACAGGATTATCCATGCATATGTGTGCTTCCCCAACCACACTGAGCACTCTTGTAAGCAGGGACTGTATCTTACTGGTGATGAGCCCTTGTCACTTGGCACAGTGCTGTGTCACAGTGTCAAAACTCAGGAAGCACAGGGGCAGTGGGTAAAGTTGGGTTTTCTTTTGTCCCTTTACATGAGTGATTTGCTTTCGTGGCATAAAAGGATCACAAAAGTCACGTTAACTTCTAATTCTTCTAATTGCCGCAGCCCCGCCCCACTGCCCAGGGAGAGCAGACGATGTCTGGACATGGTCTGGCGTCTGTCAGGTGGAGGCCAGGGATGCTGCTGAACCTCCTATGATGCACAGGACAGAGCTCACAACAAAAATGACCTGCCCACACTGTCAAAACGGGGCCAAGGTTGAGAAACACACCAGGAAGCAAACAGGAGCTGTGGGTGCCCGCGGTGTGTTCTCTTTTGAATTTAAAGTGAGGGGGAAGAACCCTATTCTTTTCATGGTAACTGCATTTTGTGTCCTGGAAGGCTTAGCAGCAGTGTCAACAGTGTGACATGGGTCATCTCATCTGCCGGCACTCTGCCCTGGAAAGTGACTGTGTCCAGAGAGCGTGTGAGGACCAGGTGGTGCAGAGGGGCTGATGTCAGGACAGCGACTGACATGCCAACAGGCTCAGTGGACTAGCTGGAAACCTGCTCACGTTCTGTGTGCTTTCCCGGGCAATAAGCTACTTGCGTATATACTCCATGGCCTGCTCATTTTTGAAATAAATGATAGATAACTCAATGAGCCATCAATGAAGGAAGAAAATGCACATTTCTTCAAGATGTCTTTAAAACATGGGATAGACAGATAGATGATAGATATGTGGATGGATGGATGGATGGATGGATGGATGGATGGACTGACAACCCTCATCTGAGGCCACAGTCAGCGTCACTGTACTGACCATCCACAACACTCCCTAGCTATCCTGCTTTGTGTCTGCACACAATGCAATCACCCAGATTAGGAGAACAGTTGGCCTTTTCTGTCTTTGATTAGGATTTGGAAGAAAGCTATCCCAAAATGCAAGGATGATCCTAATGCTGTGGTGCCAAATTGCTTCTGAATCTGGCCAACCTTAGGCCTCAGGGAGAGGAAACTGCCCCAGAATCTAAGTGATAGGGTCGTTCTGGAGATTCAAGAATGAAGCCAAAGTGCTCTGGTTCCGAGATCCAGCTTCAGAATTCAGCTTCATCCACATTTCCACACACACGACTTGGAAGTTATCCTCATAAAACACGTTGGAAGGAAAGAGAAAGTCCCTCAGAGTCCCTCCATTTTAAGGAAGAGACAAGAGTGCAGGCAGGGGAGCCACCTGCTGAGTCCAGGCCACTGAACCGGCTGGTGGGACCTCAACGTGACCCCTAGAGTTGGCCCAGTGTTCCTGTCCCTCTGCCTCTGAACTCACTCTGATGCCTCTCCTGTCCTCGCTTGGGCCACCTTCTCATTCCCCTTTATTCTTAATTCTTTCTTGCCGACCCAAGGGAACTGGCCCAGGACTCATAGAGGTGGCAGAAGCCGTCTACCCATGAAGGTGAGAGGTGGCGGCGGGAGGGCCAGGAACCCTTGACTATGGCTGCAGGGCAGGTGAGCAGGTGCACCTACTACTTATGAAGTTTTTTTATGAATCTGGAAAACAATGCACAGTAATGAACATTATAGAAGAATTAATATGAAATTATCCACAGGACAGCTGAGCGTTTTTAAGTGACTGTACTTATCAGGGAATTTACCTGCTGTAAAATGGAATAATCCCACCTTAAGAGGCCCATTTCCTGGGCTTCCCTCTCCCAAGAGATGCTTGGAGCAAAAACTCAACTGAATGGTTTGGAGAAGAAAGGAGAGTTTGAGGGAAGCATTCTTGATTTCTTAAAAATCAGATTACCATATTGTTGCTTTTTAGGTGGTTATGTCCCTACTAAAGGATAATTTGTTCTTCAAGAAACTTCTCTGAAAAAAGTTTCATGACTGGAAGTACTAGAGTACCAAATTGCTGAGAACCAGAGCAAATAGTAAAATAAGGCCATTTATGCTACCAAATAATTAATACATTCTTAAATAGCTCTAGCAATATTCAGTGTGTCCCCCAACACTAAGTAAGCCTCTATCTGGACATGTTAGGGTCAAGAGACAGGAGAGGGAGGGAGGGCCAGCATAGAGCTGCAGCGGGTGGTGGGTGTAGAACTAGGAAGGCTATGTCTTGACCTCTGCAGGAAGGGGACGGTGGCCTGCTGAGGGGGGAAATGTTCCCAGGACAGGACAAACTCCTGATGGGGAAGAAAAGGGGCACTGCGGATCAGATGTGTTCATTTCTGGGATCTGGAGACAGGGGGTTGAGGGAGAAGAGGAGGCTATAAAACACACACACACACACACACACACAAAGAGAGAGAGAGAGAGAGAGAGAGAGAGAGAGAGAGAATCTTACTTTCTCACAGAGCTACTTTATAAATGCCAGAATTAAATGGAACAGAACCCTCGTTTTAATGATGAAAACTCAGACTACACAACTAAAGAAAAATACAGAAGGAACCTAAAATGTGATTTTGTGTGTGTGTGTTTCATTTTTGCAGTGATTATGTTTGCAGGTCCATTGTCAACACGTCCTAAGTGACTTTCTCTCTCTCTCTCTCATCTCCCAGTAAGCTTCATTACTTTTGGTACGGGGGTAATATGTGTGGCCCAGCCAGTAAGTTCAGAGGACCTACTGGCCTATGTACAGGGTTGATACTCATGGATTTTACTTTCTAATCAAGAAGGAATGGCTGCCATAATTATTAATATAAAAATTAAATACAGCTGGGCATAGTGGCACACACCCGTGATCCAAGAGACAGAAGGATAGCAGGTTCGAGGCAAGTGTGGGGTAACTTAGTGAGACCTGTTTCAAAACAAAAAATATAAAGGGTTGGGGGCATAGCACAGAGGTGGAATATCCCTGGGTTCAATCCCTAGTACCACACACACACAATTTTTAAATACAACGTGGCTTGTAACTTTTTCCCACTGATTCCACTTACTTTATTAAGAATTAAAAACCTACGATGAGGAATCAAAAGGCATTCATCTGAGCTCCTCTCCTTGATGCTATTTGTCAATGGCATTCAACTGCTCCGTGTCTTGTGCTGCTGTGACTATGTCATCCTTTTGCACTGAAAAATGCCTGTCGTCAGAGTGGTTCATGAATGAGACTATGAGCCTTGATTCTGCAGTAACATTTGAATGGAAGCTGAGGAGGGGCTCTGGAAAGGGTGTTTTGCAAGAATAACTTAAAATGAGATATTTAGCCAATCTACTTATTAAGACAGAATTTGTGAGTCTAATTTAAACCATTCTTTTGCAACGAGTGCCCTCTGGCTCCTTGATTCATCAGTTTCCTTCATAGCACGTGCGTTAGACACGCACTTAACTGCACTTGATGTTGTGCTGCTGGCTTCCTCCCCAGCTGAGGAGCTCTGTCAAGTGCAGCTTGATGTCACAGCCTCATCAGTTAATGCGAAAAGAATGAACTCATCAATAAATACGAATCAAGATCCAGGAAGACGGGAAAGAGCACAGAAGCAACAGCATGAAAGGAGAATTATTATTTTTTCTTGAAGCATATTCAGAAAGCCTGTATGTTAGCAGGCATCTAGGATTTTTTTAATATACTTTTATTGGTGCATTGTAATTATACATGATAATGAAGTTCAGAGTGATAGAACCATACATGCATACAGCACTTGGTGTGTTTCCCTTCGAATCCTACCAGGCTGCCCCTACCCGCTTCCGGTACATGTTCTTGAGATTGGTAGTGATACCTTTATATATGTCATAGCATTATTTGAACTGTTTCCTTCATCAAGCCTCCTTTTTCCTCCCCTCCCCCAATCCCCTTCCACTATTCTACTGGTCTCTCTCATTTATCTGAAATCCCTTTTTTTCTCTCAACCTTCCACCTATAAGAGAATACATATGACCCTTCACTTTCTAGGACTGGCTATTCTCAGCATAATATTCTCTAGTTTCATTCACTTTCCTAAAAATAACATAATTTGCCTTTCTTTACAACTGACTAAAATTCCACTCTGTCTGTATCTATATTACATTTTTGTTATCCATTCATCTGATGCCAGACACCTAGGTTGATTCCGTAATTTGGCTATTGTGAAACTGTGCTGCTATTATAAACATGGATATGCATGTATCACTGTAGTATTCTGACATTAATTATTTTGGTATCTTTGGAAAGATACCAAGGATTGGTATACCTGGTCAGATGGTGCTTCCATTCATAGTCTTCTGTTCTCCATAGTGGTTGTACTAATTTGCAATCCCACCAACACTGTATAAGAATTCCTATTTCCTCACATCCTCACCAACATTTATTACTGTTTGTATTCTTAATGATTACCAGTCCAACTGGAGTTAGATAGAATCTCAGTGTAGTTTTGATTTTCATTTCACCGGTTGCTAATGATAGTGAACACTTTTTCATATTTATTTGCCATTTGTATTTCTTCTTTGAGAAGTGTCTATTCAGTTCAGTTGCCCATTTTTAATTGAGTTTTTTTTAGTGTTAAGCTTTTTTAAGTTTTTTTGTATATTCTAGATATTAGTCTTTTATTAGAGAAGTAGCCAGCAAAGATTTTCTCCCATTCTGTAGGCTCCCTCTTCAGAATCTTGATTGTTTCTTTTGCTGTGCAGAATCTTTGTAATTTCATGCCATCCCATTTATTGATTCTTAGTTTTATTTCCTAAGCTTTGGAGGTCTTATTGGGGGAGTCTCCACCAGTGCCTGTATGTTGGAAAGTTGGCCTTCTTCCCCCTTCTAGTAATTGCAAAATCTATGCTTTAATTTCTAGGTCTTTGATTTATCTTGAACTTACTCATGTGAAAGGTGAGAGATTGGAGTCTAATTCCATTCTTCTACCTATGGATATTCAGTTTTCCCAGATTCATTTGATATAAAGGTTATCTTTTATCCTGCATATGTTTTTGGCTCAGGAAATAATTTAAATCAGAGCAGAAATCAACAAAGTAGTGAATAAAAATACAATCCAAAAGATCAATAAAAGAAAAGGCTATTTTTTGAGAAGACAAACAAGATTGAAAAACACTTAGCCAACCTAACCAAAAAAAAAAAAGACAGAATTGGCCCAAATTACTAAGAGACAAAAAAGGAGATATAACCACAGATAGCATGGAAATCCAGAGGATCATTAAAAACTATTTTGAAAACTTATACTTCAATAAACTGGAAAACCTAGAAGAAATTGACAAATTTCTGGACACATATAACTTATCTAAATTTATATAGAAAACCTGAACAGACCAATGCCCAGAAAAGAGATTGTAGCAGCAATAAAGAGCCTTCCAACAAAGCAAAGTCCAGGACCAGACAGATTCCCAGCTGAATTTTACAAGACCTTTGAAGAAGAACTAAGCTTAATGCACCTCAAATTATTCCATGAAATAGAAAGATGAAAATACTTCCAAACTCATTCTACAAAACCAAAATTGAGAGAAGAAACCTTAGGAAAAAATTGCTCACCAACATCTATGCAAATTTTGCATAGATGCAAAAATTCTTAATAAAATACTATCAATTTGCATTCAAAACCACATCAAGAAAATTGTACAGCATGATCAAGTTGGTTTTATTCCATGGATGCAAGGCTAGTTCAACATATGTAAGTGAATACATGTAATTCATCACACAAATGGAACTAAAGACAAAAATTGCATGATCATCTCAATAGCTGCAGACAAAGCTTTTGACAAAATCCAACACCCATTCATGTCAAAAAGACTGAGGAAATTAGGAATACAAGAAACTTGCCTCAACATCATAAAGACAATATATGACAAACCCAAAGCCAAAATTATACTGAATGGGAAAAAACTGAAAGTATTTCCTTTAAAGTCAGGAACAAGACAAGGATGCCCACTGTTACCAACTCCTGTTCAATATAGTGCTTGAAATTCTAGCCAGAGCAATAAGGCAAGAGAAGGAAATGAATGGTATACGAAAATGGAAGAACTAAAACTATCTCTGTTCAGGGATGACATGATTCTATACTTAGAAGATCCAGATGAAAAATCAACTTACAAAAGTCAACAGCTTTTTTATACACCAACCATCAATCCACTGAAAAGGAAATCCAGAAAACAATTCTGTTCATAATTATCTAAAAAAAAAACTTGGAAAAAAATCTAACCAAGAAGATAAAAGACCTCTACAGTGAAAAATTACAGAACACTAAAGAAAGGAATTGAAGAAACCACCCATGTTTGTGGATAGGCAGTGTTATGGTTAGATACAGAATGGCCCCTTGAAGAGCTCATAAATTGGTGTTTGATATAATTGAGTCTTGAGGGTTGTAATCCCAGCAGTGGATAAATCCATTGTAATGGATTTACCTGCGTGGTACCAGGTAGGCCAGTAGCGTGTGGCTGGAGGTGGGTCTCTGGGGGTGCTGCCTGGGGGATTATATTTGGTTCCTCCTCCCCCCCCCGCCCTGCTCTCTTGTGTCCAGCCTCTATGTCTGGAGCAGAGCCCATTGCTCTCCCTCTCTCCGCCTCCCGCCACCATGCCCTGAGATCTGCGGTCCCCAGCCTCAAGTAGACTTAACCCAACCATAAGAAAATAAATCTTCTTTCCTTTAAATTATGTGGTCAATCTTTTAGATTATAGCTGCAAGAATGCTGAGCAGAACAGGCAGAATACATATTGTCAAAATGGCCATACTACCAAAAGCAATCTACAGATTCAATGCAATCCCTATCAAAACACCTAAATCATTACTCACAGAACTCGAAACAATAGTCCTAAAATTCATATGGAAAAACAAAAGATCCAGAATAGCCAAAGAAATTCTGAGCAATAAGAACTACACTGGAGGCATCGCAATACTTGCTTTCAAATTACACTATAGAGCTATAAAGACAGCATGGTATTGGCACAAAAACACATAAACCAATGGGATAGAAAGAAGATATAGAAACAAATTGTCACACTTACAGCTAGTTGATTTTTGACAAAGGAGCATCTAATATTTTTAATGAATTGGGCAAGAGAAAAATAATAAAAAGATTTAAATAAAAATTTTGCACATGACCAGGCATGGTGACACATGCCTATAATCCCAGTCCTTGGGAGGCTAAGACAGGAAGATCACAGGTTCGAGGCCTGCAGCACAGCACACAGTAACTTAGCAAGATCCTATTTCAAAATAAAAAATAAAATAGGGCTGGGAGTATAGCTCACAGGTAGAATGCCCCTGGGCTCAATCCCCAATACCCCCTCACACACAAATTGCACGTTATTTAGTTTTTTCCATGCCCCGAAGGACTTTTTGGTGTATATTGTTTTTGCACACACTCCTGCAGGGCTAGGGGTGCAGCTCAGTGCTTGCCTCACATGTGCAAAGTCTTGGGTTTTATCCCCAGCAACACACACACACACACACACACACACACACACACACACACACGCTAGGTAAATACTCTTATGCCTATAGGTTAGTATGCATGTTTTGTGGTTGAGGATTGTTAGGAGCATATGGCAAAAGTTCAGCAGGATGATTCTAACTTTTGGAACATGAATGTATTTATTAATGATCTTCAGAAGATATACTGAAAGTGACAGAGAATATCGTGCTTTTTTTGTTTATCAAATCAATGAAGAGTAGTCTTGAAATTAGTAACCTCAAATAAAGTGTTTCAATCATAAAAGGTTTTGTCTAACAGTCATTACAAGGTTGGATCTATCTGTATGAAGTCAGACTGACCAGTTTGGAGCCCTGGGCCCGAGGGATTCTTTCTCACCAAGAAATACAGAGCATCCACTACATCGCCTCCACACATGTGCTCCTCTAACAAGGCACTGTGATTACCTGGTGCTCCACACTTACAATTTCATCAAACCACTCTGAATATCTGAAATAGCTTAGTTCAGTGTCACCTCCACCCCTAAATTGCAGAGAACTGTTATTACAGGTGATTTAGAAAATAGTCTCTGCTACTATATGAACTTCTAAAAGAAGGAAATGCTGTGCATTGGTTTCACTTTGTCTGCCTTGACAGAGTAAAAGGATCCTAGAGTGATTTTGAAAAATTAATCTGAGGCTACTGGGACTTACAAAAAAAGTAGAAGCTGTTATTTTCCTACCATGCACAATGACATCACATTTTGGAATATTTGGAAAGAATTCAAAGGCATAACCTCATGCAATGGTGAGCTGCTGCATAAAATATCTAGACCTACAGACAAATGCTTACAACTCTGGATTTAGGGGAGATTCACAGAGTATTTTTATAATAAAAGTCAGTTTCTGTGAAACAGTCCATTGGCCCACGTAGGGTCAGACAGTGGGGAGGTGCTAAGGCTTTCTTTAAGCACAGGAATAAAAGCTCAAGAAGAGTTAAAGCTGCCCAGCTGGGACATTCTAGGACAGACAGACTGGGAGAGAAAACTCTAATGTAGATGTCACTCTGGCAATTAGAATTTCAGGGCAATTATTAGAAACCCATGGAGAAGGGCAGCTATGCAAACTTGTGGTGGTAACTACAGCGGGGATTTTACTAGAGGATTAGTAATAAGAGCAGAACATGGACGAGTTTTGCAGCTGCTCTGCCTGAAGAGAACCAGCTAACTTAACACACAGAGGAGGGTGAGGAGCTGAGCACCAGGATTGCTCTGGAAGTTTCTCAAATTGATTTTCTTCAATGCAGACATAAATAAAATATGACTGGATCAGCTGCGCTATAATATGGTTCATTTGGGATGCTGTGAATTATTTATTCTTGACTACCCATTCAGCATGTTTATTCACTAACCTTTTAAAGCCATCTGATGAAATGGTGCAAACTTTTCTTAAATTGATTCATTTGGGTAGACATGTTTGGCAACTAGCTTCTTTATTTGCACTCCTGAATTAACTTTATACATCTGGAAAAAACAGTTGTACACGTGAGCTGTGTTTTACAAAGCAACAGTTGGACGTGGTGCTGAGGAGTGTGACAAGCCCACAGAAGTTGGTGACTGCTTTCTTTAAACTCAGCTGCCTTCCAAAGAAAGTAGGAATTAAAATTCACCCCTTTATCCTTTACTAACTTAGCAGCCACCATGTTCATGGAAGCTAGTGCTGCTTTGCTGAAGGCAGGTCCCTGCTCAGGCCGTGTTTAGTCTAGTGGAAGATGTGGGTGTTAAGCCAAAAACGGCATAGAGGAAGCCAGCGTGTAACTGCGTGGGATTCCTGAACTCGTTTGGCTGACTGCCCCCTTTTAAGAAAAAAAAAATTACTCACAGCCCTTCCCCTTGAAATCTACTTTTTTTTAATGGGATAAACAGAAAGATGTTTGGACAAATTTGAATTCTTTTATGTATCTATATTTTATCCCAGTGCACCCCAAGGGGCAGTAGCCCTCATTTGGGAACCTATGTGCAGAGGGCGGCAAGTGCTAGGAGAGAGCACAGAACACTGAAGGCACTTTACCCTGAGAGCTGAGGGACACATTTTATTCACCAGGAGAAGTGCAGGGAACAGGTGTGCCCGGCAGGGGGCAGAGCCCCGAAGCACTTGGGGACAATTCCAAGGGGTCTGGAGAGCCATGGGTGGGATGGACTGTGGCAGAAGAAAGAGCAAGTGATATGGAATGAGCCCAAAGAGGCATGGCCAGGTCATGAAGAGCCGGTGTGGCCAACCACTAATGAGTTTTAAGGCAACAAAGGATATTTCCTTCACTGCTGAATGGAATATGGATGTGAGCAAGGGAGAAGTAGAAAACCATCTAGAATGTCAGGCAACTGGTCCACATAGGAGTAGGTGATGCCTTGGACCAGGGGTAGCTGCAGATGACAGTAGTAAACAGAGGTGCAGTACACTGAGACAGAGAGATGGGAGGAAGAGGGTGTTCCAGGAGAAAGACCAAGAGTTCTGTTACAGAGGCATCTAGTTTACAGATACCATTAGGCATGCAAGAGATGTCAAGTAGGTAGTTGGATTTATGAACATGAAATAATCACATTGAACAGAGGAGGAGCCAAGATTAACACACACACACCCACGCACGCGTATGTGCATGCCCCCCCCACACACACACAAACAGAGGGAAGCTGAATAGTCGGAGAGGTAAAGGAACCCAGGAGAGAGGAGTCGCCAGAGTGTGAAAAGAAAGAAGGACACCATCACTGTGTCACACTGTGAGACATCACAAGACATTGTCCAGGTTATGGATGGCTTCAGGAAAGCGATAGAGGGACAGGTTGGCTTAGGGTGGATGGAAGAATAACAGAGAAGTAAAGAGGTGGAAAAAGTTCAGTGTGGACAGTACTTTTAAGAAGTTAAGGAGTCTGACTAGAAAAGAGAAATATGGCAGCCACTGGACAGAAGGAAAACTTATTTGTTAGGTTTTTGCTTTTTCTGCTTTTCTTAGATAACAAGAGAGTGGGGGTTATATAAATATGTATAACCACCTTTGGAAGTAATCCAGAAGAAAGGAGACACTTAAGAGGGACAGAAGAGAAGAAGCAAGCAAGGTCAAATGTCTTCAGCGTCAGCTGGGTGATCTCCGGGGTGGGGTGGAAGACTGGGCCCCAAGAGCCTGGTGTTTCTCCTCTCGTGTCAGATGGGAGATATCTCACAGAGGCACAACTCTGACATTGGGGGAAATTTAATTTTAATTTTTCCAAATGCCCAGAGCCATGCTAATTGGAAACTTTGAGGTTGTAAGATGTTAAAGAATGTCTACTTATGAATACTACATGTTTTGGGATGCCGAGGTCCTATCAACCAGCAAACCAATTATGTTTACTGACTTGCTGACAATACCATTTAAGGACCCTCAATTTCTGAGTTTATTCCACCAATTATTCCTCTAGAGCAAAAGAAACCCAGGCTCTGTGTTTTATTACTTCTATTTATAGTAATAAAAACTCAACCCACAGATTCGAATAAACAATGCAGAAGGCAATGAAGGAAAATGAACTAGCTTCAAATGTATTACTAAATAACCCTTCACGAATGGATTCCCCCAGGCTTTATGTCCCTACATATGCTGCTAAGTGCTTAACTCAAGGGCACTGCCATCCCAGCAGACGGTCCAAGGACAGCAAGCGGAGGCCTGCATCTGCCCAATGTGCCACGGGCCACCTGGAGCCCGGGGGTCTCCCAGAGAGTTTCTGAAGAGAATGGGGCTCTGTTTAGTTTCTGTTCATTCACCTTGGAAGTTTAAAGTCCTATAGATTCATTCGCTCATTCATTTAACAAATATGTGCTGAATGTCTACCATGTGTTGGCCACAGTACTAGGTGCTAAGAACGCTGAGGAAAATAAAAACAATCCTTGAACAGAGGAGCTTCCATCAAAGGGGTGGAGAAAGTGAATAAAGAGGAAGAGAGAAGCCAGGCGTGGTGGTGCATGCCTTTAATCCCAGTAATTGAGAGACTGAGACAGGGGGATCACAGGTTCAAGGCCATCCTCAGCAACTTAGTGAGACTCTCAGTAACCTAGTGAGACCCTGTTTCAAAACAAACATTCACAAAGGGGCAGGGGGGCTGGAGTGTAGTGCAGAGGTAGAGTGCCCCTGGGTTCAATCCCCAGTATTCAAAAAAAAAAAAGAGGGAAAAAGAGTAGATGCATATCTGGAACCTGGTCACTGCTACTACCTGGGTTCAAGTCACCATCAAGTCTCACTTAGAGCACTACAACCGCTTCCTCTCTGGTTATTTGGCTTCCACATTGCCCCTCTGGGGTCTCTTCTACAGAGCATCCAGAGAAAAGCTGTTCAATTATTAAGTCATATCAGGTTAAAGCTCTGCTCCAAACCCTCAGGTAGCTTTCCATTTTATTTGTACAGATGACAAGTAAATTTGTCACATCCAAGGCTCCATGACTCTCTGACTTCATGTCTTGCTGCTCTCCCTGAGGTGGGCTGTAAAAATGACACCATCCCTACAGTTCCTCCGTCAAGCAACAGTCTGGCCCTCCCCTCCCCCTTGAAGCTAGGCTTGGCCTTGTGACTGACTTTGACCAGCAGAACATGGCAGAAGTGACCAGCCACATGAATAAGCACATGGTTACTGGATGAAGGGTGAGAGGCCACTATTGACCAGAGAAAGCCACCGCACTCAAGATCCCAACGCTGACGAGCACTCAGCTGCCCTGGCAGCTGCCAGAGACATGTGCATGAGCCCAGTCCAGACCAGCAGATGAACCGCCTGCTGAGCCCCGCCAACCTGCTAACAACAGGATACTGAGCTAAACAAAGGGTGATTTTCTTTTTAACTATGAAGTTTGTGGTGTTTTCTTTTCTCTGTGTGTTGCAAAAGCCATTTAGTACATTCCCCTTACCCATTCTGTTTCTGCTACACTGACCTCCTTACTGTCACATAAATACAACATGAATACTCTGCACTTCGGGGCCTTTGCCATTCCCATTCCTGATACTGAAGAGCACTTCTCACCCAGGGAGCCACAGAGATCACTCCCTCCAGATTTTTGTTCAAGTGCCATCCATCAGGGAAGCGAGGCCCTCCCCACCACGTTATAGGGAGTTGCCAACCCACACACCTTACTCTAACCAAGCGCTTCTTGGTTTTGCTGCATAGAGTTTATCACCATCTGACATACTATATTTATTGCATTTTTACTTATTTAATTTTTTTTTTTGCGGTACCGGGGATTGAACGCAGGGGCATTCTACCTCCGCGCTACGCCCCCGACCCTATTTTTTATACTTTATTTTGAAACCGGGTCTCACGAAGTTGCAGAGGGCCTCACTAAGGAGAGAGAGAGAGAGAGAGAGAGCGAGCTGAGGCTGGCCGCGAACCTGGATCCTCCGGTCTCCGCCTCCCAAAGTACTGGGATTACAAGCGTGCGCCACCACGCCCGGCTACTTATTTAATTTTAATATGCCTTGCCAATTAGGTTATAAATCCCACAAGGACCAGGACTTTCATTTTATTCATCCCTTTGTCTCTAGTAACTAACACAGTATGAATGAATAAAACAAGCCAAAAATTCTATAGTAGTAAACTACTTACAGAGATTAAAACAGGGGGATGAAGCAGTCATGATGGGTGCCTCCTTGCAAATTCAGTGGCGACTGCAGGTATCACCAAAGAGCTGACGCTTGAGTGATCACCTGAGTAAATTCAAGTTCTTCTAAACACAGAAGCTGAAAGTTGCATGTAATGGTTGCATCAGCAATGTTACTGTTCTCCACTGCACAGGACTGAGCTGCAATAGCCCAGTGAACAGTCTCCACTCACAGACCCAAAGAGCAGGCATAAAGCTTTCATGCACAATGAAGTAAATTTACCAATCCTAAAGCAGGCAGCTTTCATCCTAACTGCTCCCTCAATTCTGCCTTCAGTATCATTATAGCTATGTGGTCGCAGCTGGCGATAATAATGACGCCAACTTTTATGAGCACTTGCACTCTGCCAGGTACTGTTCCAGGCACATCATAGGCTCTGACTCACTGGTATATTGTCCTTATTCTAGTACTCACTGGCGTCATTATTATCCTCCTAGAAAGTAGGAGACAGAGAATTTAGGTACTTTTGTCTAAAGGAACATGACTGAAAAACAGTATGGCTAACTTTAAATACGAGCAACATGGCTCTGATGCCCCACCCTGACCCCCCCACATACATTACCTGACATCAATCCCACTGCCTTACCCAGAATGTTGACAGAAGGAAACTTCTGGGCCCTGGTACACAAGCATCATGTCTTCCCTGGGAAGCCCTGAAATTGATTACCTCTTCCTTCTCTGCACACAGAGGCATGTTCAGGACATGAGTTTGGAGAGGAGATCCCCCAAGAGAAGAGCTAGATTGAACTTCTCCACATTCGTGATGAAAGCCAGTCTTGATGTGCCACCTACTCTCTGACTGCCCAAGTTCCAGGATGCTCTGTTGGTCAGCAATCCCACATACCAGTGCTTAGTACTTATGTGGTCTTTATCTTTCAAAAGCCCAGCAGAAGTAAGTCATCCTTAAAAAAATTACTTTTAGGACAAGGAGAATTTCACAAATGTTAAAAGTTCACAAAAAAATGGCTTTCTTGCTGCTATGCCCAATGACAGTTTTGCTCTGCACATTTTGGACCTGCAGGTAGCCCTATGGCTTCTCTGTCTTCCTGTCAAGCCTTTAACATGACACTGCATGTGCCAGTGGCCCTGACTCCCACCTGCCTCGGCCACCCCAACTCAGATCTACCTCCCTCGCAGCAAGGCAAGGGCCAGGTGCAGTGGAGGCATGTTCACCCCACTTCAGAAAGGAGGGCACGTCATCAAAGGAGAGAGCCACGGAGACCTGTAGGAGAAATCAGACCACACACTGACATCCATGTTCCCAAAAGAGCTCCCTCCTCAGAAGCCACATTTTGTTAAGCCAGAAAATTTGGTCAGTGCCACTTGAGTTTCACATGTATTTCCTACCCTGAGTCATTCTTTCAGTGTTGATGCTGCAAGGCTGCACGTGTGGTGGGATTTCTTCATGAGCTTGACCCCGTCACTCCCTACTGAAAACCTGCTTGTTCCTCATAGTCAGCTGTGAGTCTTTCCCTCTTCAGAACTCTATAAGACTCAATCACTATCCAGAGCATGAAAGGGAGGGAAGGGGGAGGGAATAGGGTGGGATTGGAGGGAGGGCTAAATGTGCAATGTGTGCATGTATGATGTTCATACCCTGACATATATCAAAATGTATAATTACAATGAACCAATAAATGAAAAAAAAAGAAATGTAAGATTTAAAAAGTATTTAGCATTTACATAAATAAGTAATGTTATTAGTATCTAATATCCCCAGAGAAAAGTATCATCACCATTTGTTAATTTCACTGAAGATCCTGAAATTCATATTCTATTGCTTGCCTTTATGAAGTTCAATGAATATGTGAATCTTCTATCTTATAGCTTTGAGTTAACTAGGAGTCCCATGAATTTTGTAGTATAATATCATTGAAATAAAAATAGAATTGAAATAAAAAAAAGAACTTGTCACTTCTTGTTTGTTCTGCTGACTCCCCACACACTGTGTGACAGTCTGAATTGTGTCTTCACAGATATTCATATTCTGAAGGTCTAACTCCAGAACCTCAGAATGTGTCTATATTTGGAGGAGATGATTAAGGTAAGATGAGGTCATAGGTGGACCCTAATCCAATGTGAGTGGCCTCCCTATAAGAAGAGGACATGAAGACACGGGCACAGAGGTGAAGACACAGAAGAACAGCCATCGAAGGCCATCAAGGGAGAACTGGAATGGATCCTTCCCTCACAGCGCTCAGAGGGAGACAATCCTGCCAATGCCTTGATCTTGGACTTCCAGCCTCTAAAAACTATAAGATATTATACTTTTCTACTCATTCAGGTGCATTCTGTTAGTGACAGCTGCGGGGGAAGGGTAGGTGATTGGGGGTTATCATCAGACTGTTTCTTCTCATTTGCATTAGCTAATTAAATCCACAGTAGCCAAAACTCTTGGAAATTCTGTCACCAATTTGGGCAGGGCTATTAACATCTCAAGATTAAAACTGAGCTTAGCCTAATGCAAATCTACAGACCTGGTAAAAATTATCACATTTTTGAGAACTCCAAAAATTTTCAAAGTACACAAACAAAAATCATCTTCCCTGTTCAAATGTAATTTGAAAACATCTTTACAGAAACAATGTACAGGATTTGGCTTATGTTCAGTTTTGAATACATTTTGCTAATTGTCATGGGTTTAATCCCAAGGACCCCAAGTTTTCTTGGTTCACAGAGTATTGGTGTCACAGTAAATTTTCTCACAAAGCTCAGTAGGCTAAAAGAAATCACTTACAGTTCTATTTATTAAATGGTTAGATCCAGACAATGTAATAAGTGTTTATTCCTTAACAATAAACCTAAATGCCATTATCAAATGACTGCAATGGCTTGTAATGGGACATTGTGAACCTGCTGGGCACTGGACAGCTTTTCAAATGTGGGAATCAGGTAAGACTTGCCCACCTTAACTCCTTCTTCTACCTTGATCTCTGCAGGATACTTGCTTCTTATTATAACCACCACTATAATATAAGCTTCACAGATGTATGACACATCAAAGTGGTGTGTGACAACTAATGGAGAAACCATGAGCTTCCTCCAGTTGGTAACCCACCCAGTGTCCAACAGATGGCACAGAATTTTCCAAGAAAATTCATAATCCAGTGATGCCATGGGAAGTTCTTTGTGGTTTCCCCCAGAGAGTCTCAGAGTTCAAGTTTCAGAGCCAGGGATGCATAAGATCATTGGTTTCTATCTTGAACACACACACTTAGGGACAAGATTCATCATTAACAATAGAAGATGTAAATTCATATTTTTAATAATCTCAATCATTTCTAAGCTTTCAGTTGATGTTTGTCAGATCTGATTAGACTGCCATTATTTTTCTTAGAAACATGGTTGCACTAGTACTAGTGACACCAGCTTTGTTATGTCTTGTTTTAAGATTAGGTTTGCATTATTATAATTGCCTCAATCGGAGGTTTCTTTGTAGGAATATTTTTCAGCCCATTGTCAGTTATGTGATGGTAAAGTAGAGTTTAAACCATAGATTGCAATGAGCAATATCAGCTCACAGGGCCCTGACAACTGTGATTTGTCACATTTGGCTGAAACGCAGCCCTTGGGTGAGGACGACACTGCCGACAGCATATTCGTGACCATCTGATGCTTGAACTGAGCACTAGGCACCAAAGCCAGTCCATGCATTAAACATGGGTAAAGCTGCTGCTGTGTGGACTAAGGATAATAGATGCAACCATTTGAGAACAGGACAGCACATGGTTCACGTTTAATAAATCCTATTGTTATCCTTATCCCAGAGTCCTCAGTGCTCTAAAGAATCCCCAAAATGTCCCCTTGCCATGTGGCTCTTAAAGCATGGTACTAACTTCCCAGCAATGCTTGGGCTGCTCTGGGAATCTAGTCCCAAGCCTGGGCCCCAGGAATGTAAACGCTCGTAAAAAAAACAAACAAACAAACAAACAAAAAAAAACCGCCTGGATGCACATAAGTTTACACCGACCACTGCCTCCTTCCAATATCAAAAGGGACCATTTCAGGAAACCTAGAGGAAGTGCCCTGATTGGAAGAAATCTAACTGCATTTGCACTATGGGGGTAGAAAAAAGTCACCTACATAAATCAGGGGAAATTCATCACAAATCCATTACGGGTTGAGCTGGTACACACCGGTAAGCCTGGAAAATAAACTATATTTTAAATTTTCTTTATGAGAAGAAAGACACAACAAAGACATGTTGCAGTACAAAGTCAATGTGATGATAATGTTCTCATTCTGATTTGTGAAGATAACCTCTTGCTTGCAATTCTTCAGAAAACAAGGTACGTGTTCATTATAAAAGATGCAGGTAAATCCTTCCATTGTTATACTTGTTTGGGTTTCTTAAACAACATCTCTCTGACCCGACAGTTAGTGTGCATATTAAGTATTGTAACCTACTGCGGTCAAGGAGAAATTATTAATGAAGGAATAAAGGACCCATGATTGTAACATAAATGATGAATGGGTTTTAAGTTGGGGTGAAGGGTGAAAGGGGCAGGGGTCACTTGACATACACTATGGTTTTGGTATGGTTTGCGTGTGGCCCCAAAAGTTCACATTTTGGAGCCCCAGTCCTCAATGTGGCAATGTGAGAGGGTGAAACCTTTAAAAGGTAGGGGGACTACCTTGAGGTAATTAGGTACTGGAGGTGCTGCCCTCAGAAGAAATTAGTGCTGGTCTCAAACTGATTCTCCCAAGAGCAAGTTGCTATAGAAAAAGTAAGACTGACCCCTTCTTGGTCTCTGGCTTCCTGTCTTGCCACACAATCTATCCTCCAGCAGAGCTTGCTCTACAATGCCACTGGCCATGTTGTGACACAGTCCAGGGGACCCTCACCAGGACACTGGCGCCATGCTCCTGAACCTTCAGAACTGTGAACTAAATAACCTCTTTCCTTTATAAAGTATCCAGCCTCAGCGATAACAACGGAAAATGGATTAATACAGCATATAAAGGAAAGACAATAAAGAATGAAAATAAATAATTTTCTGATTTACACAGCGCTTACTAATTCCATGAAGTCACATGCCAAGAATGTGTCACATAAAGGCCACTAATTAGCAATGAATTCATTTACTAGAAAATGTTGGCAGATAAATTAATTTTTAACACATGAATTATTTTGTGCCTTATTCCCAGCTATAATACTTTGCATATGGAATTAAGCTTTGGTTCTTAACTGCAAAGTCCCTATTTGATACCATTCTTATTATCATAATAGCTACCTTTTTTATGCCTTGCATAGACATTTTATAAATAAGGATTAACTGCTTAAAATAATGGAAAAATTATCACTATCCAGTGATCCTGAATTTCCTTGGGCAAGAAAAGCTAAATGACACCATATTCTTTCTCTGGCCTTCAGTCCTATGTGGAGGATTTTAAATATTCCTAAGTTTCTCACACAACGGGACATGAAGAGTGGAGACTCTAATGAGTGCTGACATGAAATCAATTCACCCCATGAATTGCTCACCGTAATACAATTCATCGCTTGTCCCAACCCTAAGAAACGGCATCTTTAAGAGCTCTGCTTTGGTTAACAACTATTTTTACTATGTATAGACATTCTATAAAGATTCAAATTAATGACTTGATTAAAGCAGTAAAATTGGGGGAATGTTTTTCAAGAGTCATAAATCTTTAATAACAACATAAATCTACCCGCTGGCATCACCTTAGTTCAATCAAACAAAGCATCTCCCCATGATTCCTTCAAACAATGGATTATGGAGGTAAAGCAGCATTTCCAGAGGACCTGGCTAAGTACCCACGTTTCACCGGACAGGATGGAAACTCCTAGGACCTAATAGATATTGAGTGGAAATGGGCTGAGTGTTCAAATAGCATGTGATAAGGGGTTCCAGCTCACTGTCCTGTTCAGAGCTGGGATCCAGGCACAGAACAGACTATTAACCATCATCAAACACCCTGCCTTTCTTTTCAGTCAGGTTGGAGCAGTGTGACTAAGTGGTCAATTAGATGTGACTGCTCAGATGTCAGTCACACCAGGGCTGCCCATGAAGTCACTTACGTGCTCCCTCCTCCCTCTCCTTCGTGGTGACCCTGCAGGCTCTGAATTCCAGAGGGTATCTCTGCAAGACAGAGGGCACTGAACTGAAGGGTGAGCAAGCAGTACTCTGTATTGGATTGAGCCACTGAGACTCTGAGGTTTTCAGCACATCACACCTAACCTCCCTTGGCTGGTAGAAGCCATGTCTGGGCAGATCTGGTGAGCCACCTGGGTCAACACAGCACACGTTTATTTGCATGAGTAGCTGGATGCTTGACAAGGCCTCAAGCACCACAATTACAATCTGTCGTTGTTCCACAAAAAGCCAGGGACCATCCCAAGTACAGCAAGGCATCTGCTTTGCAGATTTCTGCTCCAACCAGCTCCCAGGACCCAGGTCTGGTTGTTGCAAGCATGGGAAGGGAAAAAGCAGGTCAATGGTTTGGCCCTCCTGACCTTCTCTCCATCTTTCTCTACTCTGTTCTCGATCATATGAACCCCTCTGCCCTCTGGTTGGTTGGGGCCCATGGAGGGACATGGAAGTCAGAGGGAGGACACCAAATGAAGTTTGGTATCTGCTCCACGTGCTTACTTCCTCTTTCCCATGAATACGGCAGTACACCCTCTCCACCCTGGCTCCTTCCCTCTTCCACAGCTACGGCTCTCCATGCCTCCAGGAACTCTCCACCTGCCCCTTCACACCATGCTATTGCAGACCTGGGGGCACTCACCATGTCTTGGTTGGTTTCCTTAACCCTAACCAGGCTACCAACAAAATACACTGAGTGAGCCCTCTGTTTTCTAGTAGGGCTGATGCAAGCAACATGACATTCTAAAAGCTGAAACTATCTTTGGTGGCAATTTCTGTGAGAGGCCACTACTTCAGGCCATACTATCAGGTAAAGCACAAGCATACTCACTAAGAGAGGTGCTGTGGCACAGTGTAGCTTGGCCACTTGAAAGCCACAGAAACACACTGGCACTTTGGGGATTTTGTGAGTGTCTCAGCAGTGCTCATACCTGTGGGGGTAAAGGCACCCAGCAGACCAGCACTTGCCTGCAGGAGGTTCACCTGTGGGCACAGAAGCAGTGGCTGAGTGTTTCTGCACAGCTTTGCAAATTGCTGAACAGCTATTAACTGCTAAGCTATACTCAGGCCCACTGAGATAGTTCCTAGGAACACTCGGAAATAGATGGGAAAGGGTTTGAAGTTGTTCAGGGTCCCACTATAGGAAGGAGGGACAAAAGTCAAAGAAATAGAATCTAATGTTCTTTTCATTATCTCCTATGTGATTCTAAGCTGGTGTGTCCTGAGGAAATAATCCTCATTAGGAGAAGATAGCGTGGGAAAGTCCCTGAACACAGAATGTGCCCTAAAAATAATACCCTCGTTGGAATGAATTTTACTTCACTTGTCAAACTCTGCATATATGTCTGTGTGCATGTGTGTAAACATCACTAAAAATGCGCCATTCAAAGTCCATAGGAAAATTGACTCAATGTTAGAAAATTTAGAAAAAGAGAAACGTGAGCAAGCTTAGCCATCTGTTCATGCCAGCATTTCGCAAAACATCAATTCCAGATGGATACTTAAGCCTTAGACATTAACTTATTCTGCCCTTTTGTGCCGTGTTCTTCTCATTTCCCCAAATGTCTTTTATTTTGTATATGTGACCATACCCTTTTTAACCTTTATATTTTTTATACAATGAGGCCTCATTAACCCTTGATTGGCAGGGGTTGATTAGAAGATGGGCTTGCTGTTGGAGAATCTCTAATTCCAGCACCACCATTTCAGTCCTCAATGCAACAACTGGAGCTTTTCCACTGCTCAGCACAGTCCATGCACTTGCCATGGAACTGGCATGAGCTGGCACTCTGCTAAACACCATGGGACACGACATTTTTCATTTCAGAAGAGACAGGTGTCTTATAAATTTAACAGTACAAGTAAGAATCATACAATATATTGGTAGTTATTTAAGGCTGTCAAAGGGCTGGGAAGGTTTTTCTATCATCCTCTTATGACCACCCCATTGTCTTTGCTTATATTTTCTTGACATTGCTCAGGAAAGCCTCCTCTAGTTTGTGCCTTTCATATTTTTTATATAAAACAATACATTAAGAATGTTTCAAGCCATAGTTTAGAATGGGAAAAATTCCTTATTTTTAAGTGTTTTACATTGTAATAGCTATGGCAAATTTAATTTAACATAAGTATGTTCAAATAAAAATATTTATTTTAGGGTTATTTTTATATTTCCATTATGCCTTCTTCATTAACTGAATTATATTTCAAACAACTTGCTTTCTCAGCAATACTTGTTCTACACTGAGTTTCAGCAGTTCTAGGAAAGGTTTTATAAAATTTAACTATAGAGTTGAGTATGATGGAGTATGATGGTTTTAATACCCTTTTTTGCTCTCGGGTTTTAAGAGAGAAATAGTGATTTCAGGGACAATCATTCAACCGAATTACATAATTCTTTGTCTTAAAGTCATTTTATGATACCTGCCTCAAAGTACTTTTATCTTTTCATGGATAAGTAAGATAAAGATCAAAAGAGAAATAAATGAAAATAAAAAACAGAATGCAATTAAATTTGTGTTATAAAACCCAAAATAAAGTTTCTATCTCTTCCCTTCTTTAACATTTCAAGTCATATTCCTGAGAAAATTAATCTAGACAACATGTTTCATCAGTTACAGAAAAAAATGAGAGATCAGTACTTGTTGTCTTAACTACTTTGGGAAGAATCTCATTTTAACTAGTCTAATAATTATGACCAGATTCGACCTTAGAAATCTGGTCCACTTCTCAGCTAACAATTTATATTAATTGCTTGCTGATATAAGAATCATGAATTACACACACACACACACACACACACACACACAGACACACACACATACTAGAGGTGTTCATACTTTTGCTAACCAATGAAGATCTTGAGAGCTTCAATAGGACTGAGTATGCACATATCTTGAACTTGAATACTTTTTCTATGTTAAATATGCTCACAAATAAAGATACTGCGCTACTGAATGTTGTTCTGGTTATATTTGGGCATTATAAATATAGTTTAATTGTTTTACAGACTTATGTAGAGCTTCTGGCTGGGCGATTATAGAATTTAATCAGCACAGGATGCTACTAAATAGAGGACAAATCATTCATTGGAAAGGAAAACCTTCTTGGTTCTTATAAAAATTCTCCTGATGATGATATACATGAAGAGAACAAACAAAAGGACAGAAGGCAATAGCAATTTGATCAATGAAAATAATCCAGAAAGTGTTGCTTAAAGGGAGTAAAGAATAATCCAAGTGTAGTTAAAATTTATATTGTAATTATTGAGGTACAAGACAAACATAATCACTACAAGACAATCACTTCCAGAAATCAAGTCATTCTGACTCCAAATGACATTCTAACTCCAAATATGTTTATATTGTTTTTACCAGGCACATTTTCCATCCTCATTAAAATCAGTTCACTTCCTAAATTTGTCCCAACAGACACAATTGATTTTAATCCATATACCTGAAAGCATGTGTTAATTTACTAGGCAAATATAATTTTATGGCTTCTTTATTAAATCAATACGTGCCTTTAAATATATAGGTAAAACCAGCAGTACCTTAAATACCCCACTTAGCAGAGGATAGTCCGAGGAAGGAGACAGAAGAGAGGGGTAAATTAACACCAACCCACATGTAATATTAAGGCAAGTGCTCAAACAGTTAAAAATAATTATTTAAACAATTCAAAATTTTAATCCCAATGGTGATAACTGCTAATTAGTTTTTAAGGAAGAAAGTGACCAAGAATCATGAAGAAGTGTAGGATACAGTAATATGGTTTTGTTCAGTGAGCAGCAGCACTGTCTCATTAAAATTATATTCTATGGGCAAATGGAACTAGAAAATAGTAAACTATGGCTTATTATTTATAATTTTCTATACAATAAAAAATAAATTCTGGGCCGGGCGTGGTGGTGCATGCTTGTAATCCCAGTACTTTGGGAGGCGGAGACTGGAGGATCTGGGTTCGCGGCCAGCCTCAGCTCTCTCTCTCTCTCTCTCTCTCTCTCCTTAATGAGGCCCTCCGCAACTTCATGAGACCCAGTTTCAAAATAAAGTATAAAAAATAGGGCCGGGGGCGTAGCGCGGAGGTAGAACGCCCCTGCGTTCAATCCCTGGTACCGCAAATAAATAAATAAATAAATTCTGGAAATATTTTCAATCCCATTTTGAAATATAACAAACATAAATGTGTAATTATATTGGCACAAAGGTAAGAAGATGTGGTCTGAGGCAGTAGAGAGGGGAGATAAAACCACAATCTAAAAAAAAATTGTTGTGTTATCAGCAAAGCAATGCGAGGAACTGGTGGTGGGAAGAGGAAGGAAACTGACTCCTGCCTTTCAGTTACCTGCTTTGGGAAAGGAATGAGTCTCAACCCCTTAGGGATCAATTTCCTCCTGTATAATGACGGCATTGAACTTGATCTCTCAGGTCCCTTTAACGCAAATATCCTGGGAACACTGGCATGTCATGATGGGTAGCTTAAATAGAAAGACCACTTTGTGCCTAAGAATTGGAATATGCATATTCTTTGTTTTTTTTTTTCGTAAATACGTACTCAGTTCTAATTTTGCCAGTTTTTAGTGTCAGATTAAATAGTGGTGAAGAGGCATCATTTAAAAGGGAGACACGATAATAAGTAACAGAAACTCTATGGTAAAGTAAGTTCACCAACATAGAAAGAACATGATGGAAAAGCAGAGAAGCAGCCACTGAGTGTACTCTTTGAGAGTAGTCCAAAGACTGGCTACAGAGGATTCATTTCATCCCTGCTCCGGAGCCCCGGGCAAGAGCTCAAAGTGTTTTCTCTCAGTGGCTGGGGAGACTGCCCGGGTGATGCAGGAGGATGCATGCTTTGTAGTAAGCGTACAGGGCAGGTTTACTGCTGTGTTCACAGCCAAGTAGAAAATCAGTCATTCTCAAGCTGTTTAAATGGCTCAAGAGCAAAGATCATAAAAAATGATGGAAGACCGGGCACAGTGTGGTGAGTGGCCGGTGGGATATGTTCCTTTTGCTTTGGCTTAATAAACCCACAGGCCAGCCACAGGTGTCACACCAGTCCAACGCAGTACCCTCTGCAGGGTTCCGTTGCTTTTGGTCTGTGAGCAGCCACTTCACATCTGTCTTTGGCGTCTTCCTCCCTAAAGAGGCCCTCATAACTCTCCCATAGAATCTGGACTGGCAGTCAATAGCAGAGTCTGTACATGGAAATCTAGGTGCCTAAGGAGATATTTTTACAAAGTACAAGGGGTTAAATTTCAATGTGGATGATTTATATTCTAAGTATCAGAAAATATGATATTGTGGAGTGTTCACCTAGAGTAAGAAAGTTGATGTCTCAGAAAAAGAATTCAAAGAACATTTTGGAAGACAAGAAACTATACCTTATGAGAAGTAGAGGCAGAAAATACCAAGAGAGAAACTCTCCCCAATGAACAGTCAGTAGGAACAGACACATAAAAGGTTGTAGTATAGATTTAAAATTGTAAGGAAATAATAAAAGATAACAGGGCAATCAAAATTCACACTAAAATAGGCAACTGATGTTAACCTAGACAATAGTAATACAAAATTAATGACATACTAAAGAAAATATTTTTGTAGCTTAAAAATAATTTTTAAAAAGTCAATTTGATATATTCTAAAAAATATTGAAACAAAAAGCTGAAGAAATATCCTAAAATGATCCAGCAAAAATATTTATTGGATATTTGTATTTCTTCTTTTGAAAAGTGTCTATTCAGTTCAATTGTCCATTTTTTAATTGGGTTGTTGTTAGGGTTTTTTTGTGTTTTAAGTTTTTTTGAGTTCTTTTTATATTCTAGACATTAGTCCTCTATCAGAGGAGTAGCTGGCAAAGACCTTTCCCATTCTATAGGCTCTCTCTTCAAACTCTTGATTATTTCCTTTGCTTTTTAATTTGATGACACCCCATTTATTAGTCCCTGAGCTTTAGGGGTGTTAACTGAGGAAGCTTATGCCAGTGCCTATTTTTTGGAGAGTTGGTCCTATTTTCTTAAAGTAATTGCAAAATTTTTGGTCTAATTTCTAGGTCTTTGATCCATTTTGAGTTGATTTTATGCAGGATGAGAAATAGGGGTCTACTTCATTTTTCTACATATGGATATCCAGTTTTCCCACTATCATTTGTTGAAAAAAATGTCTTCTCCCCAACAAATATTTTTTGGCACTTTTCTCAAAAATCAGCTGGCTGTAACTTCATAGAGTTGGCTCTGTATCTTCTACTCTATAAACTTGGTCTATGAGTCTGTTTTTATGCCAGTATCATGCTGTTTTTCTCTCTAAAGCTCTGTAGTATAATTTGAAATCAGGTATTGTGATACCTCCCACATGATTCTTATTGCTCAAAATCGCTTTGGCTATTCTGCAACTTTTGTTCTTCCACATGAATTTTAGGATTTTTTCTAGTTCTGTAAAGAATGACAATGGTATTTTGATAGTGATTGCACTGAATCTTTAGATCACTTTTGGTAGTATGGCCATTTTGACAATATTTATTCTGCCTATCCAAAAATATGGGAGGTCTTTCCAACTTTCAATATCTTCTTCAATTTCTGTCTTCAGTATTCTCTAATTTTCACTGTAGAGGTCTTTTACCTCCTTGGTTAGATTTTGTTTAAGCTATTGGGAATGGAATTGTTTTCCAGATTTCATTTTCAGTGGATTTGCTATTGGTTTATGGGGAAGCTATTGATTTTTATAGATTCATTTTTGTATCTGGCTACTTTACTGAATTTGTCTGTTCTAGAAGTTCAACCTCATTAACAATCAGGGAAATGTAAATCAAAACTATACTGAGATTCCATCTAGCTCCAGTTAGAATGGCAATCATCAAGGATACAAACAATTAAAGATGCTGGTGAGGATGTGGGGGGGGGGGAAAGGAACAGTTATAAACTATTGGTGGGATTGTAAATTAGTACAATCACTATGGAAATCAGTATGAAGGTTCCTCAAAAGACTAGGAGTGGAATCACCATCTGACCCAGCTACACCACTCCTCCAATATTTTTCCAAAAGAATTGAAGTTAGCATACTATAGTAATACATGCATATCCATGTTCATAGAAGCTCAATTCACAATAGCCAAGTTATGGAACCAATTTAAGGTTGTCTATCTAGACAAACGGATAAAGAAAATGTTGTATAAACAAACCATGCAGTTTTATTCAGCCATAAAGAACAAAATTATGTCATTTACAAGAAAATGAATGGAACTAGAGAGCATCGTGCTAAGTGAAGTCAGCCATACTCAGAAAACCAAGGGCCACGTTTTCTCTCATATGTGGAGCTAGAGAGAAAATAGGAAAGAAATGTGTACATGCATATTTCTTTTTTTTTTTTTTGTGGTACTGGGGATTGAACCCAGGGGCGTTCTACCTCCGAGCTACACCCCCGGCCCTATTTTTTAATCCTTTATTTCGAAACCGGGTCTCAAGAAGTTGCTGAGGGCCTCACTAAGTAGCTGAGGCTGGTCGCAAACCCGGATCCTCGGTCTCTGCCTCCCAAGTACTGGGATTACAAGCGTACGCCATCACGCCCGGCTGTACATGCATATTTCTATCTCACTAAACCTCAATATGATGGTATGGTTAAAATGCACCAATAAAAATATTTTTAAAGTGAGGACAAGATCAGAAGACTACTGGAAGAGGATTGGGGAAGAGAGGAGGGGTGAAAAAAGAAGGTATGGGGAAGGAAACATACGAAATAATATTATGTTTGCATATGAATTTATCGCTACCAATCTCATTAGCATGTACAGGGAGTGGCTAAGGTGTGGCGTGTGGAGGGAAACATGGCAAGAAATATTGTGTGTATATATGAATGTGTCTCTGTGAATCTCAACGCAACGTATAACTATAATGTACCAATAAAATTTTTAAACAATTAATTTAAAAAGTCATTTACTGTGAAAATTTTAAAAAATGGCCCAAACTATCCATTTCTTTCTGTATTTATGCCCTTTGTTATTTATAAAATTTGCAATTCCTCCTATACAGAGGCGGAGTCTATTTCCCCAACCTTTGAATCTGTTCTGGTTCTGTGACTTGCTTTTGCCAATAGAATGCGTTAGCAGTAGCTGTATGCCTGTTCCAATCCTTTCTTGGAAAGCTGCCATTTGAACAAACCAAGCTGATATGCTAAAGGAGAAGGAACCCAGTTGTCATAGCCTAGACCATCAGAGATAAGCTAGCTTGCCAAAGCCTAGAATGTAAGAGACCTCACTGTGATCAGCAGAAACGTTTCTCTACCCACAGATGACTGCAGAGGCATGAGAGAATCCAGCCAAGTCCAGAAAACCACATAGACTACCCAAAGACTAATGCCCAGTAACAAAGGATTGTTGTTGAAAGCCATTAAATTTTGGAGTCCTTTGTTACATAGCTGTAGCTAACTAATTTACCAAAATAGGGGCAGGCAAAAAGCTGTAACATATGCATACCTGCGCACACACACACAAACACATGCACACGCACACACACGCACACACAAGCACACATGCACACACATTTGCAAAAATATGAAAAGGTTGAAATATTTGAACTGCTCTTACAGGAAATAAGCAAAACTCTAGTTCTATAGCAAACAAATAGGCAAAGCACCTCTTCAGACAATTCACAGAAATAATACAAATAACATAAAAACTATTCAACTCTATTTATAAAAGAAAAAAATTAACACAATGAAATTCCATTTTTCTATATTGAACTGAAATCAAACTTTTAAACTCATAAGGCCAACTGCTGAGTTTGGCAAGGGAGGGCAGCAATTCCCCACACTCCTGGTGAGAATATGAAACAGCATGACCATTCTCATAAACAACCTTACAAGACATATTGAGTCTTAAAAATACTTGTGCTTATGCTATGTTTCTGAACATAACTACGTTTCATAATAAAACACTTACAAACAAATAGAAAATAGACACCAAAAATGCTCATACTCTTTCACCTATTAATTCTACTTCTCAGATTATATTTTAAAATTACAGTCATTACATAAACAATATGTAATAAATACTTGTCAACATAAGCAAACAAAATAATATAAAATTTTAGGCATATAAAGCATGAATGCAATTTCATAAGATTATACATGTATGTGTATTTATGTAAGTATGGAAGGAAACAGAAAACCATGCTAAGTAGTCTATGTACCTATAAGACTAGAACAAGATTAGAGGTATTCTCTCTCTCTCTCTCTCTCTCTCTCACACACACACACACACACACACACACAGTTTTCAAATTCCTTACACCAAATATACATTAATATTATAAATATAAACAAATTTACTTTTCAAATGATATCTTACAGTAACATTAGAGGTCAGCTCTTGGTCCTGTATGTTTTATAACCTTATCAATGACTACATAATGACCTAGCATATAAGTTTAGCAGCTCTGGTCTGGTAGCAACCCAGGAAACATTACAAATTCAGACTGACATTGCTAAATGCTGAAGTGTTCAGAAATAAACAGAATGAGATTCAAAAGGGACCTCTGGCAGGGCATTTACAGAGGATAAACTAATTATACAGTGCAATGTAGAGGATAAGTACAGGTGTGTCTGGAATAGATCTAGGAGTTAGTGGACCAGAAACTGAACATGAATTGGAAAGCTGGTGTGAAAAAATCAGGTACATTATTGAAATATAAATGGAAGAATAAAACATGAGATGAATTCCCCCTAGCCTATTGGTCATGTACTGTACCTTATGAATATCATGTACATGATTTAGATCCACAAATTGATAAGCAAGATTTGAAGGAAAATATTATAAATAACAGTACCTTTTAAGAAATGAGACTATGTTCCCTGAATGAAAAGCACTGCTGAAAAGATTAAAAAGTCTTGGGAGAGTATGCCTCTACCACCCTGTACCTCATCAAGATGTATGATTACGATCCACCAATAAATTAATAAAAAAGTCTTGTGGTAGATGAAAAGTAATTATTCTTGCAGTGTTCGGGTAGTCTCCATGCCCAATGAGAAAATACTCAAAAAAGCATGGGTAAATCACACTACATTTTACATGTATAGTTACAGCCAAGCTTTAGTTGGAACATGTTCCTCAGTGCAATGAAGTGGGAAAGGTATCAAAGATACAGTCAGAGAGAAGATGGAAGGGAGAGAGAGGTTACAAAGAAAGGGAGGGAGTGAAGAAGGAAGACAGAGACTGAGAGGCAGACATACAGAGAAAGCAAAACTACTTGGAAGGATCTTCAGCAGGAATAGTGGTGGCTCTGCTGGAAATACACGAGGAAAGCAGACCTGGCTTTGAATCCTCACCAGCCCTGTCTCTCACAATATGCACCAATATCACCTCTATCAAGTAAGGTTGATGAAAAAAATGAGGGGAAAATAACAGTACTTAGACATCATAAATTTTTAGCTGGTGTCCCAAAATAAGAAAATAGAGCAAAGAGGAGATAAGTAAAGAAGTAAAGTTGTAATTCAAGAAAATGAGAATGAAAGAAGGATTCAAAGTACTCACTGGGTACCAAAATAAGCTTGATCTATAACAATAAACATGGAGATAGTGGACCTCAATAAGAAATAAAAATCCTCCCAGCATCCAGATGGGATCAAAAAGACAAACCCGTCTTGAAGGGAAAGGCGTCAGCTCACCTTGGGCTTCTCCCCAGCGGCACTCACTATCGGCACACTGCAGAAGCCTGCAGAGACCTCGGGCCATCAAGAGACAAACTGCAGCAAAATGCCTGTCCTGGCAGTGGTTACCAATGCACCCAACTGAAGAATGAAGACTAAAATTCCACTGTGAGAACCAGGGGGGATAGACTAGAATGGAAGTGGTACATACTACGACAGATGCAGAAACAGGGTAACTACCAAGACTGGGGGTACCTGGGAAAAGAAGTGGAGAGGTGGTGTCCTACACTGACTCTTTTTATAGGAACAAGGGAAAACTATAATTAAATTAAAATCTTGGAAAAGAAAAATAAATTTAAGTAAATTAAAATACAAATGTAAACAGGGTGTGGTGGAGCACGCCTGTAATCTCAGTACTTGGGAGGCTGAGAAAGGAGGATTGCATATTCAAGGCCAGCCTCGGCAACTTAAGAGAGTCCTTCAGTAATGTAGTGTGTGATAGTTATTCTAGGTTGTCAACTTGACCTAATCATGACACACCCAAGATTATGTGATTTTGGGTGTGTAACAGCAGATTAAACAGAAAGCCCTGCCCTGAATGTAGGCAGCAGGATTCTGATAGGTGCGGACTTAGATTAAAGAGGGAGAAGCCGCGTAGAGTGCATGCGACTCTTTCCGAGGAAAACCCATCTGCTCTCACCCGAGATCGTCGGCTGCCGGCTTCGCCTTTCTCTGAAGAGCTTCTTGATCTTCTCGGCCTCCAGC